>JAOVYX010016696.1:0-23965 GCA_035668315.1 Drosera spatulata
AAACCCATTCGGTTGTTAGCCTTGTCACGGACCGGGTCCGTGACGGCATAACGCTCACGTGTCTTCCTACGCGGAAAGTCGGGACGTTACATGTGTACTCTGTGCCACTATCAGATCTGAGATACTTCAGCTTCTTTTCTGACTGAATCTCAATTCGTGCCTTCCACTATTTGAAGATGCTAAACATCTCTGACTTCTGCTTCATAAAGTATACCCAAACTCTCCTAGAGTAGTCATCAATGAAGCTCACAAAGTACTGTGCTCCACCTATTTATGTGTTCTTGATAGGTCCCTAGACGTCGGAATGTAAATAATTTAACACCTCCTTGCTAGAATGAGAAGTTGTCTTGAAGCTCACACGACGTTGCTTCCCAAGAACACAAAATTTGCAGAATTCTAGCTCACCTGATTTCACCCCGTTCAGAAAATTTCTCTTGTGAAGATGTCCCATACCATCTTCGGTCAAATGCCCTAGCCGCATACGCCAAAGCTTGATGTCATCACTAGCAGAATCTTACCCGGAAGCCGCTGCAGCTCCACCCAAAACTGTGCTCCGTATCAATTTGTACAAGTTCCCTGTCTTCTCTGCCTTCATAACCACCAGCGATCCCTTTGACACTCTCATGATGCCATTTCTGATTTATACCCCACAATCAGCTGAGTCTAGAGTGTCGACTGATATCAGATTTTTCCTAAGGTTTGGGACATACTGCACATCCCCCAATGTTCTGATTACTCCATCAAACATTCTGACCTTGAGAGTTCCAATCCCAACAACTTTGCATACCGCGTCATTGCCCATTAACACGGAACCTCCACTGCATGGTGTCAGTGTATCAAACGACTCTCTCATGCGGCACATATGAAATGAGCATCCGAAATTCATAATCCACTCATCTAACAAAGTATTACCTCGAGCTGTCAAAGCTAAACTGTGGGACTCTGCAACTCCTGAACCCACATATAGATCACCATCGCTGTTGTCCACATTCTCTCCTATACTTGTAGAACTGGATGATTTCTCGGACGCCTTGCTTTTATTCTGAGGACATTGTGGTTCCATGTCTCCCTTCTCATGACACTTGTAGCACTCCTCCTGGGATAAGTCACGAGGATCTCACGACTTCGATCTAGATTTCCCTCTGCTACCCTTGTTTCTTTGATGACCTCTACTCCTGTTCTCTGACTTAGCAACATATCCCTCCCCAGAACTGTTGAAACCTGAAGGATTCAACTTGCTCGCATTAAGAACTGCTGATGTCACTTCTTCCACACTCAACTTGTCCTTGCCAACAAGTAGAGTGGTCTTCAAAGTAGCATAGGAACTAGGAAGTGATTTGAGCAAGATCAATGCCTGATCCTCCTCCTCAACTCTAACATCCAAACTAGCCAGCTGCGTCATAAGCCGAATAAACTCGGCAATATGGTCATTAAGATCCGTCCCCTCCTTCATCTTGAGGTCAAACAAATCTGCCTTCAAATAAAGCTTATTTGATAATGACTTGAACATATAAACATATTCTAATTTCTCCCACGTCTTTGCCGATGAGACCTCATTCCTGATATTTCACCTGTGACGCCAGACTCAATCTAATGGTAGCTACTATCTTTACTTCCAATTCTTTCCAGTCATCCTGTTTCATATCTGTTGGCTTGATTTCTATCAGACTTTTAAACAGTCCTTATTGCACAAGAACATCCTTGATCGTACTCTACCAGACGCTGAAATTATTTTTCCCATCAAACGACTCAATCTTGAACTTAGTCGTATTCACCATCGTCTCAACACCAGGAAAACACAACAAAGATTCTACCTTTTGAATCTTTTCAAACCAACTAGCAACTCTAATCAGAAAAATTGAATCTTTAAAATCCTAGATAAAAAATTCTGAACCCTGTTAACCTTACTCTGGTACCACTTGTTACGTATAACAACCTGAGATAAATACGAAATAACAAGAAATAATAAATCAGCGATCAAATGAAATCAACAAGGAAGTAAACAACACAAAATTTACGCGAGAAAAACCCTCAAGGGGAAGAAAAAACCCAGGGAGAACGGAAATCCACTATCAAACAACGTTTACAGCGTTTCCTGAACTTGATCGCTCAATCTCACTTTGTGTACACTCAAAAGCTATTAGGAATCACCAAATAATCGTCCTTTGTCGCTCTAAAATCGTCGTCTACAGAACAAAACCCTAAAACAAACTATTTATAGGGTGCACGAACAAAAAAGAACAAAAAACAGCTCTAACCACCCGTCACGCCCATGAACCACTGCGTCGCACGTGCGACTCTGTCAAATCCGCCCTGTGTTGTTCATTTGCGTGCCTGATGCTTCTCAAATCTCCAGATATTCAAAATAACATCAACAATTCTAGATGAAAATAGAAGGGAGGTCGTTTTGATGTTATACACATTGTTGTTTGGGCATGTAGTTTGGACCTGAAGGACATACATATGTCTATCTGTGCTATGGCCTGCACATGATGCTGAATATCGTTGAGGATAGAGAAGGTGTTTGGGCAGCCGTCTTGATTCGTTCTTGTGCTCCTGTTCGTGGTAAATGGCTTTCCTGTGTCATACATCAGTAGAGCATTTCATAAGTGAAATATCCACATAAATTGGGTTAGATACTTAAATTGTACTTATATTGGAATTTTCTTATGCTTGAAGTTGATATTACTTGCCTTTGTATCATTTTTTACAACGGTATCAGGGTTAAAGATCATTCAGCGGCGACGGGGACAGGTGACTGATAAGCCAGTTCTTTTGGCCGGGCCAGGGAAGGTTAGCGTGAGACCATGCTTTTACTCTTTGTCTTTTTAAAATGCATTATGATTTGAAATGGAGTGCAATGTCAGAATTTTTTTGTTTTTTTGTTTTTGTTTTTGTGCCGGACATTTGTGGTTCCTTTTATGCCGTATTGTTCTCGTCATTTTGCAGGTTAGCCACGCGCTAGGACTTACAACTGAATGGTATGAGCCTGGTAACAAATCCCCTTTTTCAGGAAGGCCATTATAATTTTTCTCCAATATAAATGTTCCACTGCACGTTGACATGGACAATTAGCCTTGTGATCCAGGTGGGTTGGAGCTTCTTGACGGTCCATAGCCAGAAAATATACTAGTCGGTCCACGTGTTGGCATCGACTATGCTTCCCCTGAGCACGTAAGCGCTCCATGGAGATTTGCCATTACTGGCAGCCCTTGGATCAGTGCTCCAAAAAATACGCTTCATCCCCCTGATCAATAACAAGTTATAAAGCAGCAAGGTTGACTGGTTTGGGAAAACTTCATCTCCAAAGGAAACCATTGAACATGATTATTGAATTAGTTTTGAGGAAGTTGTTCAAATCAAAACAGAAGGGGATTTGATTTACTGTACATATTTGATCTCTGCCATCTCTCTCCATTTGATGTGGGTTTGGTTCAGGATGGAACATTTGAGGCTGCTATGTGGGCTATCGAATCGCTCCGTCCGTTTTGCCTTCACATCCAGTGAAAGCATGGATCATCTATGCAAGATTACAAGTTCTCTGGAATTTCATGTATTTTGGTGTTGAATTTTTGTGATCCATGGCTATCGATTTGACGATAGACTTGAAAACATCTTGGTGAGATGTATTGCTCGTATTGTTCCGCGGTGTAAACTTGGGAAGGATCAGAATTCAGAATTGTATTTGGGGTTTATTTGTAATTGTGGTCATCAGTGCTGTGTAGGTTAGTACTTATCTTTCCAATGTTTCGAGTATTTGTCAATGTTGATTATGGTTGTAATAGTTGGACGGAAGAATGGAATTCATGGAGTTGGGTGTATGTAACAATCTCTCAACAAGAACAATGACAAACAATTGGGACAATACCCGTTTCCCTTCACCAGATGTCTAGGGTACAAACCCACATCAAGTCTCAATGCTACACAGGCGATTCAACACCAGCAAAGAAAGAATCACAAGCTAGTTCACAAACTAACAACCCACACAGAACACCACCAACTACACGTGCATTACAGTATAATAGATTTGCCTCAAAGTGTCATGTGTCGTTCAGTTCATAAAGTGAAATGATGTCGTCGCCATGCGTAGAATCACATGGTCAATTCAGTGTCTCGGTTGATAAAGGGACTCAGACTTTATCCAAGATATCGGGAGCTCGAAAGTCGAATCTGCTGAGTGCTATGTTCTAAAGCAGCAAACAAACGTGTTTCCAAAAAAGTAAAATGTCCAGCAGGGCTTCATTCCCAAACGAGTATATGTATCTAAATTATGTTTTGATAGTAGAATTGATGGAAACTCGGTATCAACAGTTTATCCAAAAATAAAACAATAAAAAATTATGCTGCGATACAACCGCAGTTGTCACTTGTTTTTCAAGTCTTCTAAACAATAGAATCCAAAGAGACAACTAGAAGGAGTGTCGCACATATTTCAAATGGAACTTTTGTGAGGATGTTTATGCCAAGTAGTAAAAACACAGTTGTGAGACAGTCCAAAGAACAATTCAACACTTCTCCGGCAGTGATTCGAGCCTGTCGGTTTTTGCATTGAGAAGAGGCTGCAGTACCTTGACGACGATCGTCACGCTTGGCCTGAAATCTGCTTCATATTGAACACAAAGTGCTGTAACTGCCACCATCTGTATGATATGAAACAATAAAAGCATAAATCATGCTGAAACAAGGCATAAATCTATTATTTTTAAATTTCAATTTTTTGAAAAAGCATAGATGTAGAAACGTAAAAACATGAGATTTGAGCATGGTAGAATAGATTATCAAGAAAATTCTACACTGTATAAAATGAAGAAAAATGATTCATGTGACTGACTTCACTCGTAAAATACTGATCATCCACGCTTTAGTCTGGATACATTGAAATCACGAAACATTCAAGAAGTGAAAAAAACAGTAGTCTCACTATTCATTGTATCCTATAATGTCGTTTCCCATAATCCAGTTATGGAAAGTTATGGAAAAATGGAGAGATGAAGGAAGAAATATTCAATGCGCATAAACCGTGGATGGTCATCAAGAAAGACAGAGAATGATGCAGAAGTTCGTATAATTCGATAATTTATATCATATGGTCTCTCATGCCAACCTCCGTAACACTCTCTCCTCGTCACTTTGATCTATTATCGTCGTTGACCCTATTACGATGCTTCTGTTTTGTTCTGATTGAGAACATAATTGATATGGTGTTTAAGATTTTGGCTATCAACTATAGCAACATTGAAATATAGATATCAATCTCTGTACAATTTTCTTTATGTATAATTGATATCGTTTTTCTTTCCATAAACATCATTCACAATGCTTTCCGGCCTTTTTATTTTCTAGTAAACAATATGTTACAATTGGAATGTTTCATTCGCTGTGACTTCAAATGAAAGTCGCTACTGCGTGCAACGCTTCTAAAATTATAATCAATTGGTTGTTTTGGAACATATTTTAATAATGTTATCATATATATATATTATTTTACCTCTAATGCTATATTATTTAATTTTTATTATTTACCCATCGTAACAAGAGAACGCCGTTGGAATCTGTTAACTTCGGTAATACATTTATATTCATCATCTCAGTTATACACTTATCATCTCACGGATTTTTCACATGATCCTCAATTTCTGATAGAATTAGTCTCCAATTAGATTAAGGGATAATTATTTTAAAATATCCAACAAAGTTTCACCTTAAATATTAGTATCCAAAAAAATTTATGGCACCTTTAGTTATCCCAACAAACTTTTGTTTGCAATTTGGTACACATTCCCCTAAAATATCATCTTTACCCTTACTTTAACACAATCATACCACCCTACACTAATCCGATCCACCCCCTTAACATAACCATTCCTAACCTAAACCCTCACCATCCGTGGACCATCTTTCTTCCCCACTCCATCTCACCTCGAGCCACTCAACCAATTCAAACAACCATTTTTGAACCAATTCAAACCATCATTTTAGAACCAATTCATCAATTCTAACTAAATTCAAACTTTTCCAAACGGTTTTAATTCAACCGCTCCTTCAATTCCTTCAAAAGCTCTTTTAAGAATACCTAAAACTAAGCGACCTAGCATAATAATGACGCCTCCCAAGCAAGTAGCTAAGCGACGAAACACGATGGCGGAACAACCCAAAGAGACACGATGGCGCTCTTACAAATTCGGTGCGAGATTTCTTACTTTAGTAAGAAGATGTACGAAGTGAGGGATGTGATGTCGGATGCGTGTCGCGTAAAGATAAGCTCGACTCCCTTTTCTCATTTTTTACACATGACGAACCTTATGATGTGTTGTGCGCGGCTTAAAGCAATTCTAGATCACACAACCCTAGACCCATGGTGGGTATTGCTTTGGGTGAACGGAATACATTTACTGTGGAGCATATTTCGTTGATAGTAGGTTTGCGATGGTTGGCGTATATGTGAAGGGAAACCTCAAAAGTAAGACTTTTGATCGACTATTTTGTGCGATGGAGAAGATGGCGAGGAGAATGGAGTTGTGTGAAAAATTGTTTGAGTTGGCGGCTGGGGAAGATGAGGATGCAGCCCGTAACTCTTGGGTTTTCGTATTGTTTGTTTGCAATTGTGTTCTATTTCTGAAGACTACCTTTTACACTCCATATTTTGTTTTCAAATATGTTGATGATTTGAAAAAGATCGAAGAATATGCTTGGGTTAGGACAGTTCATAGATATCTTGTTGACGTCATATTCAAGTATAAGTCATTGGAACCTAAAAATACAGTGACCAAAGGGATGAAAAAGAATGATGGAATGATTTCGAAGATCCCTTATGTCTAGGGATGTTCTTTTGCTGTTTTGATATGTAAAAATTCTGTAAATTCAAACTTTTCCAAACGGTTGTAATTCAACCGCTCCTTCAATTCCTTCAAAAGCTCTTTTAAGAATACCTAAAACTAAACGACCTAGCATAATAATGACGCCTCCCAAGCAAGTAGCTAAGCGACAAAAGACGATGGCGGAACAACCCAAAGAGACACGATGGCGCTCTTACAAATTCGGTGCGAGATTTCTTACTTTAATAAGAAGATGTACAAAGTGAGGGATGTGATGTTGGATGCGTGTCGCGTAAAGATAAGCTCGACTCCCTTTTCTCATTTTTTACACATGACGAACCTTATGATGTGTTATGTACGGCTTAAAGCAATTCTAGATCACATAACCCTAGACCCATGGTGGGTATTGCTTTGGGTGAACGGAATACATTTACTGTGGAGCATATTTCGTTGATAGTAAGTTTGCGATGGTTGGCGTATATGTGAAGGGCAACCTCAAAAGTAAGACTTTTGATCGACTATTTTGTACGATGGAGGAGATGGCGAGTAGAATGGAGTTGTGTGAAAAATTGTTTGAGTTGGCGGCTGGGGAAGATGAGGATGCAGCCCGTAACTCTTGGGTTTTCGTATTGTTTGTTTGCAATTGTGTTCTATTTCTGAAGACTACCTTTTACACTCCATATTTTGTTTTCAAATATGTTGATGATTTGAAAAAGATCGAAGAATATGCTTGGGTTAGGACAGTTCATAGATATCTTGTTGACGTCATATTCAAGTATAAGTCATTGGAACCTAAAAATACAGTGACCAAAGGGATGAAAAAGAATGATGGAATGATTTCGAAGATCCCTTATGTCTAGGGATGTTCTTTTGCTGTTTTGAAATGTAAAAATTCTGTGAATCCCGAGTGGTGTGCGGCAAGGCTGGTTTTGTGGTAATGGTGAGGGTAGGGAGAGCAATAAAGGTTTGGCGATGGGGTTGGCAATCTGCGTGACAACAGACACTGGGTAGTTTGGCTTGGCTGGTCGTATAACCGTGGGTTTGCGTAAGGGTTCATCATGTCTACGAGCTTCTCTTCTTGTAGCTTGGCTAGTCCCTGGGCCTCGAAGATGCTAGTGGATGATACGACCCAACCTGAGCCCGACCCAATAGAAGACGGTCTTTGAGCCCAACGTCAGCGCCAGATCCCAGCATACCTTGATGACTATGTGCGTATGTAGTCGAAGCCCACACATCCACTACCGTCACTGCCGGGTAGCGTCCACTATTATGCACTGTATTACCTATTTTCATGTTTGCATCAATTTATGGTCATCACGATAGTTTCCTAATCAACAGCATTTTGCTAGTTCATGGCATGTAGTTTCCTACTTTCTCGGTCAGTTTCCATATATGTACCTCACTATTGCATGGAAGGAAGTGAATGAAACAAGGACATGTGAATTTGCCCAACAATCTTCTCCTCTCTTATTTTTGGAGTTTACCTAGACTCGAATATAGGCTCTATCATTGAAGAGTTCGGAGTGAAAGCCATCCTGAGTGGACCATCGTAGTCATTCGGGGACCAAAACGAAAAAGGCTTATCTGGTGCGTGATAAGGCCCATAAGGGAAGGCTTGTCTAGTTCCCAAAAAGACTGGAATGGAGCCATCTATGGACGTGTTATTCTCCAAGGGTGGCGAATGTTACGATGTGGGGTTTACCCAAATCGACTACGTGGGAAACCCTGAAGTGGTTTATAAATTAGAGAGGTTCTCCCTTCTATTGGACTAGTCTTTTAGAATTGGGCTCTCCTCTTGGGCTTTAGGCCTATAGTGAAGTAGAGTGGGTCTCGATGGGGATTTTAGGGCATGAGTTTTTTGGAGTTTATGCGATTGAGCTTGCGCCCAGGTTTCTTGGGAAGTTTCCAAGGCGAGACAACATTGTTCTTCTGATTGATAGATGTGGTAGTCCTGATTCTTTTTGGAAACATTGTTGTGAGAAGTTAACAAGCAGCTGGCACATGCCGTGTTGCTTCGGCATGGCTGTGCATAGCTTCTTTCTTTGGTTCTCGGACCACGGGCTAATTTGTCCGTGCGTGGTGGCACGCCCGTGTAACATGCTTTCCCTCCTCCACTGAGCACGGCCTGGCATTGCTGTGCGTAACGGGCACAACCCTAGTTTCGGGACTCCGTACGAGATCAGATTAATCTTTAAATCGCTTTATTTTGGGCCTATAAATACCTCATGTATTCAGAAATCCGTGTATCATCTTTTCATAGTGAGTTTCGTTGATGACCGTGGGTTTTTCTTCCCCTCAAATTGTTTCCCACGTAAATTTTGTGTCTCAACTTCCTTTATTTGTTTAATCATTGAGTGCATCGATTCCCAACAAGTGATATCAGAGCCCAGATTGGTTAAAAACATAAAGTGAGGGAGTAATTTTACAAACCCTAATTAATCACTTCGGGTGATTGATTGAAGTTAGGTCGACGAGATCGGATCGTTTCAGCGGATCTACTTCGTGGATTGTCTTCGTATCAAAGATCGTTCATCTAGGGATCTCTGATTGAGTGGGTGCCATGTTGGATGAAGGAAAGATCAAGGTGGAGAAATTTGATGGGATAAATTTTGTATTTTGAAAGATGTAGATGGAGGATTATCTCTATGAGAAGGATTTCTACCTACCTTTGGGTGGAGAGAAGAACAAACTGATGGATATGAGCAAAGAAAAATGGGAGTTGCATGATCGGAAGGCTTTAAGGGCCATTCGCCTTTCATTGTCATCATCTGTTGGGTTCAACATCTCCAAAGAGAAAACAACTAAAGCTCTTATGAATGCTTTGACGAAATTATACAAGAATCCCTCAGCTACGAACAAGGTATTTCTGATTAAATGCGTGTTCAATATAAAGAAGACCAATGGGAAGCCTATGACAGAACATTCGAATAACTTCAACAATGTGACTGGTCAATTGGAGTCAGATGGGATTACTTTTGTGGATGAAGTACTTGCTTTGGCTCTGTTAGCCAGTTTACCTAACAGTGGGGATAGCTTAGTTATGGCTATTAGCAATTCATCTGAAAAGGATGCTCTTAAGTTTAAGGACGTCGCTGGTGTACTTCTGAATAAGGAAAGCCAGAGAAAGAATTCCTCATCTTCAGATGCTTCTGATGGTGCTCCTAATGTTGATGATTGAGGTAGATCTTCAAAGAAGAGCAAGAATAAAGGTCGTGGTCGTTCTAAGTCGAGGGGTACGAGTGCCTCAAAAAGTAGGGTTACATGTTGGAACTGTGGAAAGTGGGGGCATAGCATTTGTGAATGTCCTACAAAGAAGTTCGATAAGAAAGAAGATAAAGGTTTGATAAATGCTTCTACTACTAAATCTGATTCATCTGATGATACTTTAATACTATCATGAAACTCTAAGTTTGATACTTGGATCCTTGATTCTGGTGCTTCCTTTCATGCTACTTCAAATAAGAAGCTGTTTTGTAACTATGTGCAAAGAAACTTGGGTAGAGTATACCTTGGTGATGACAAGCCTTGCGAGATAGTTGGGAAAGGTGATGTGCAGATTCAGATGGAAAATGGGACAGTGTTGAGCTTGTGGGATGTTAAGCATGTGCCTAAGCTCACTAAGAATCTTATTTTTGTTAGTCAACTGTCAGATGATTGGTGCATTACCATGTTTGGTAGTGAACAATGGAAGATCAGCAAGGGTTCTATGATGGTTGCTCGAGGAAAGTGGGCTGGAACTCTATATGTTATGACGTGCAAGAATAGCATAAGTTTGGGTTCTGCAATATCCGATGCTATTGTTTGGCATCAACGGTTAGGGCACATGAGTAAGAAGGTAATGAAGGTAATGTCTCCAAGAAGAAGCTGGATGGCTTGACAACGGTTAACTTGCCATTTTGTGAAGACTGTGGCTTCAAAAAACAGAAGAAGGTGAGCTTCTCAAATGGCACCCATGCTGCAAAGACCAAGAAGTTGGAGCTGGTTCACACAGATGTATTGAGACCGTCAAAGGTAACTTCTCTTTCTGGTGCAAACTACTATGTTACCTTTATCGATGATTCTATCAGAAAGTTATGGGTCTACTTCTTGAGGAACCAGTCTGACGTGTTCGATGTGTTCAAAAGGTGAAGGAGCTTACTAGAGAATCAGACGGGTTGGAAGTTGAAATACTAAAGGCCAGATAATGGTGATGAGTATTGCAGTCAGGAGTTCGAAGACTATTCTGTTATGAATGGGATGAGAAGGGTGAAGACTGTTCTTGAAACTCCGCAGTAGAATGGGGTTGTTGAATGCATGAACAGAACTATCGCATATCATGCTAGAAGTATGAGATATAATGCTGGTCTAGCGAAATAGTTCTTGGCTGAAGGTGTGAATACTGTAGTTTACTTAATCAAGAGAGGACCGTCAGTGCCGATTGGTTGCAAACTACCCGAGGAGGCCTGGACAAAAAAAGAGGTAAATTTATCACATCTGCGAGTTTTTGGTTGTGTCTCCTATGTCCATATTGATGCAGCTGCACAGTCTAAGTTGGATGCAAAGTCCAAAATTTACACCTTCTTGGGCTATGGTGAGGATAGCTATCCGGCTATGATATCATGAAGGTTGTAAGGTAATTAGAAGCAGAGATGTGACCTTCAATAAGAAAGTCTTCCACAAGGATCAGCTTGCTGGGAAGAGCAAGAAGGTAATTCATGAGTTCTTTGATCTAGATGGCTCTTCTAATGATGTGAAAGGAAGTAGGTTGGAGCGTACACCAGCACAGGAAGCTCTAAGTGAACAGGATGATGTCAGTCAGAGTGAGATAGAGTCTTCGCCATCATCTCCATCTTCTGTTCTCGAGCTGATTGTGTCTATATCGTAATTATCTCCATCATCGTCAGCGCCACCATCTCCATCACGTCACGGAGCGGTTAGACGACCGGTAAGGGAAAGAAAGGCCCCAGATCGATATTCTCCTTCAGCTAACTATTTGCTACTAACTGATAGTGGTGAAGCGAGTTGCTTTGATAAGGCAATGCAGGTTATTGGCAAGATCGAGTGGAAGAAAGTAATGGATGATGAGATGGAGTTGCTATACGTCAATCAGATTTGGGATTTGATGAGACTTCCAGCTGGGAAAAAGGCGATTCAGAATAAGTGGGTGTACAGGTTAAGGAAGGAACCTGATGGTTCTTAGAGATACAAAGCCAGGTTGCTGGTGAAATGTTTCCAACAAAAGGCAGGTATCGATTTTACAGATATTTTCTCTCCTGTTGTTAAGTTGCCTACTATATGAGCTATGCTGAGTTTGGTTGTTGATGAGGATCTTCATCTAGAGCAGTTAGATATTAAAACTACTTTCCTGCATGGTGATTTGAATGAGGATCTGTATATACGAGTTTGAAGTTTATGTGAACACAGGTAAAGAACACTTGGTTTGCAAGTTGAAGAAGAGTCTCTAGGGTTTGAAGCAGGCCCCAAGACAATGGAATCGCAAAGTTGATCATTTCTGGGTGGGAAATGGTTACAAACGCTACCATACGGACCATTGTTGCTACTTCAAGAGCTTCGGTGATACATATATTATTCTACTATTGTATGTGCATGATATGCTAGTTGCACATGCTGACATGGGAAGAATCAACAAGTTAAAAGAGCAGATGGCTAGAAAGTTCTGTATGAAGGATTTGGACGCTGCTAAATAGATTTTGTGCCTCAGAATTGAATGGGACAGAAATATTAGAGAGCTAAAGCTCTCTTAGAAGAAGTACGTGTTGATGGTGCTAGAGAGGTTCAACATAAAGAATGTCAAGTCCATGTCTACATCTTTGGTTGGACAGTTCAGAAATCTTTCGAGACAAGACAATCCAAAATCTGATGAGGGGAGGGACAAGATGGCTAGAGTCCCTTATGCTTCTGCGGTTGGTAGCCTATGCACGCGATGGACTATACGAGACCATATATTTCCCAACCACTGGGAGTTGTCAGCAGGTATATGTCGAATACTGGCTTTCAGCACTGGAATGCTGTGAAATGGATCCTAAGGTATTTTGTTAATACCAAGATATGGTGTTGAAGTTTAGTGGTGCAAAAGTGAGATTGTATGGGTTTTCGGATTCTGACATGGCAGGTGACGTTGATACGAGGAAGAGTACAGCTGGGTATGTGTTTACTCTTGACAGTGGTGCAATCTCGTGGGTGTCTAAACTGTAAAAAGTGATGATGTTATTGACAAGTGAGGCGGAGTACATGACGCTTTAGGAAGCGTGTAAGGAGAAGATTTAGTTGAGGGATCTCATGAAAGAAGTGGGACACCGACATATTGAATGCAAAATGCAATGTGACAGCATAAGTGCAGTTTATTTGGCAAGGAATTCTGCATACCACTCTCAAACGAAGCACATCGACGTTCCATATCATTTTATTCGAGATTATGTTGAGGATGGGTTCTTTGAGCTTGTGAAGATTGCTACAAAAGACAATCCTCTTGACATGTTTATCAAGTCTGTTACAGCGAAAAAGGTGAAGTTTTGTTCAGCTTCTATTGGTCTTGCTATGTGAGTTAGCAAGTGGTCGTCAATGATGTTTTGAGGTTGATTGATGGTTTTAGGAATCAATCCCAAATCAGAGATTTGATAGATGTGATGGTCCTCATTCTTTTTGGAGGCATTGTTATGAGAAGTTGATGAGTAGCTGGCATGGGCCGTGTCCCTTCGACACTGCCATGCGCTGCTTCTTTCTGTGGCTCTTTGAGCACGGGGTAATCTGGTTGTGCCCGTGCAACATGCTTTCCCTCCTACACTAGCATCGCCTGGCATGGCCGTGTATGACGGGCACAGCCCGTGCATCGGAACTCCGTATGAGATCAGATTTATCATGAAATCGTATTATTTTTTGGGTCTATAAATACCCCATGTAATCAAAACTCTGTGTATCATTTTTTTTTCATAATGAATTTCGTCCACGGTTGTGGGTTTTTATTCCTCTCGAGGGTTTTTCCACGTAAATCTTGTGTCTCTGGTTTCTTTATTTGATTGACCATTAAGTGAATCGATCCCCAACACGGATCACTTAGGTGAGGTGTAGCAAAATGAAAATTTGATGTTACCTTGATAAATTACCAAAGTTATATAAACTTTCCCTTTTCGAACATATTGTTCCTAGGATGGAGAAAGGTTGAATGTATAAAAATATTTGGTTTAATTTATGACTAACCACATAGAGAGTTGTGTGATCGGTGGAGATTAAAAACACATTTTAACATTAATTGGGAAAAGAGATTGCCCTTGATTTGAGCTGATGGGAACTTATTGAGCTTAGAAGAGAATTTTTTTTTCTTGAGTGTTAGAAGGATACAAATAATATTCTCGAAGTTAGAGTTGCCTCTTGGAATAAAGTTAAAAGTTTCAAACGCCTTTGGTGGTTTTTGACTTTTTAAAATTTATTTATAGGTGGAAGCTTATAGGCCAAATGATTCAGCTTGTTATGGCCGATTTGGAATCACTGCTAGAACAGCTCTGGCGGTATGATAATGCGGCACTCATTTTCATAAGTTCACATGTTCAATTGGTTGTAGAATAAGTTGAAAATTTCTCGATAACGATCGTATTGTCACTATCAAGTCTATCGTTGCTTGGTGAGCGCGATTCCATTCTTTTATTCTTTTATCTTTCTAAAATGCATTAGAAATGGGATTATGATTAGAAAGGGAGTACAACGTTAAATGGGGTTTTTTTTACAGGTCTTGTGTGGTTTCTTTTAGCCTTTTTTTAACAGGATGTCATATTTGTGTCGTCATTTTCAGGTGAGCCAGGCACTAGGACTTACAACTGAATGGTCTATCCATCCCCCTCTATCAGCCTGGTAACAAATATGATCTTCATCAAACACCACATCTCTGCTTACGACCATTTTCTTTGCTACTGGATCCCATAACCTGCACCCTTTCACACTGTCCTCATACCCAAGAAAGATGCACTATTTAGATCTAGTAACAAACTTGAACCTCTCAGTACTCTGCAGATGAACATATCCAGTACAACCAAATATTCTCCAACCAAAATAATCGACAGGTTTTTCTAACCATACCTCTTCTGGAACTCTGCACTCAATGATAGTTGAAGGACTCCTATTGATGAGATAAAAACCAGTGTTAACTACTTTCGCACAGAAACTCTTTGGTAAATCTGCATGAAACGAGCTCTCTCCAACAGAGTTATGTTCATCCTTTCAGTTACTCCATTCTATTCTGGAGCTCTCTTCATGATTGTTCCAAAGTTCCCTTTCCGATAAAATGCCTTGTGATACCTTCATCCTTGTAGAATTGCAGAGAACTATCCCCTCCATATATTGTGTCATTATCTAATCTGAAGTACTTCAGTTTCTTTCCAGTCTGTATTTCAATCTTCACCTTCTACTGCTTGAATACTTCTGACTTGTACTTCATGAAGAATACCCAAACCTTCCTCGAGTAGTCTTCAATGAACATCACAAAATACTAAGTTCCACCATTTGACACATCTTTAATAGGCCCCCAGACATCCGAATGAACATAATCAGGAATAGTACGTCTTGGAGGTATGAGATCCCGCCTTGAAGCTAACTCACTTCTACTTTTCATACACATGGAACCTTCAGAAACCAACATCACAAGACTTGACACCCTTTAGCACTTGTTTCTTGTGAAGATATATCATACCATCTGATAGGAATGTGCAATCCCTCCATTTGTATAGAAATTGATGAATAAAACTTAAGAGTAAAACCATGATGTAGTTAGTGTGTTTAGGGTGAAAATCAGTTTAGTAATCTGCAGTATAGGTTTGATGCGAAAGAGTAGACTGCCACAGATGGAGAGCATTACGGGCTATCAGATGTAGACTACTATAGGAAGATTTCAGCAAAGCAGCTAACCTCTACATGGAGAGCAAAAGACCTACAAATGCTTCATGGTCTAGGATCAATCTTGTTGCCAAGGGCCAACACAGCAGTGCAGAAAAGGTTGCAGCACTGCTAGGTGCAGACGAGGCTACAGCAGTGACCGGGTGCAGACGAGATCTCAACGATACTGGGTGTAAACTAAGTGACAGTGGACTGAATGCAGCAGAGCTGATTGGTAGGTTGGACAAGGATCAAAGGATTGATCAAATCGAAGATTTGAGGTATAGAGAATCTGTACTAGGATCAGAAAAGCTGAAGCAAGTCTGTTAACATCAGTGATGGGGTCACTATGAGTAAACACACAAAGCTATCAATATCTAAATAGTACAATCACGGGTTCTCATCCCCTCAGCCTATAAAAGGGGATCAAAGGAGCTCAAAGGAAGAGGTTGGACAATGATATTTTGAACATTCTTAGGAAGAAGAAAAATAAAAAATAATTATACAAATCGTCCAAGTGAGCTGAAACAAAGAATCAGGAAGAAAAGGGTTCATTAGTCTGATCTGAATAACAAGAAGCTGCAACAGAGTCCAAGAAAGGATCTGTGCAGGGATATAGATTCTTAGCCTTTAGCAAATTATGAACTTGTAAAGGGGTTTCTTCTAAACCAAAAATAAGAAGATAGTGAACTCAACTCTTGGCTTGACTACACCGGTCACCAAGGGAAGACTGGACTAAGCTCTCCTTGATCAGTTGATAACGAGTATTTGAACCAGTATAAAATCCTGTATTCTTACTTTTCTTTGCATTGCTTTGCATATTAGAACTATTAGAAATAATTTAAAGAGTGCAAAGAGACAAGCTTTGAAAGCATTAGTCTCTGCAGCAGACACATCTTGCAATCTGCAAGAACACTAGTGCATACTAGTTAAATACTCTATTGTCTTATATCGAAAAATTTTTAAAACAACCTATTCACACCCCCCCCCCCCCCAAGGTTGTACCGCTGCGAATTACACCATCTTCACTCAAGTGCCCAAGTCGCATGTGCCATAACTCTGTATCATCGCTACTGGTCTTCTGATTGGATGAAATTGTTGTTCCATCCACTATAGTGCTCTCGATCAACTTATATAGATTTTTGAGCTTCTGGGCTTGCTTCACTACCAATGAACCCTTCATGTTCCTCATGATCACATCTCTAACTAATACGGTACACTTCGTAGCATCCAAGACATCAATAGAAAGAAAATTCTTTTTAAGTTCTTATATGTATTGCACATAAAATGTTCGAAAAATCCCGTCAAACATTATGACCTTCACCGTACTAACTCCGGCTACCTTACAGACTCAGTAATTTCCTATCAACACAGTTCCACCACTACTTGGTGTCAATGCAGCAAACCAGTCCCTATGCTGACACATATGAAATGAAAAACCAGAATCCAAAAGCCATTCTAAAGCTTAAACATTATCTTTGACAGCCGAAGAAAACACCATGGGACTCCTCAACAGCTAAGGTAACATAAAGTTTATCATCACTAGTGTCAGACTCATCTGCTACGACATTTGCGGAACTTGATAGCTTCTTTCCCTTGTTACTGTGTTGAGGACATTGAGCCTTCATATGTCCCTACTCATGACACTTATAGCATTCAATCTGGAACGTGACTTCCCTCGTGCGCTCTTCTTTCCAAACTGACCTCGACCTATGTTCTCTGACTTCACTACATATCCTTCACCTTGACTGAACGAACCTAAAGGATTCAACTTGTTGATGTCAAGAACAGTTGAAGTAACATCTTCTACCTTCAACTTCTCCTTCCCATCAAGTGAGGTAGTCTTCAATGTCAAATATGAATAAGGAAGAGACTTCAACAGAGTTAAAGGTAGATCATCATCATCCACCTTCACATCCAAGCTAAACAACTAAGTAATCAACCAATTAAACCCATCTATATGATCGTTCAAATTGCTTCTTCCTTCCTCTTTAGATCAAACAGATCTGTTTTCAAGAAGAGCTTATTTGATAATGATCTGGACATATAGATCGACTTTAGCTTCTTCCATATCTGCTTAGGAGATGTCTCCGTCAACACTTGGTACTTAATCGTTGGCGCGAGACTAGGTCGGCTCGTGGATATAGCCTTAGCTTATAATTCTTCCCATTCATAAGCTTTCGTCTCATCTGGCTTCTCTCCCTTCAAGACTTTGAACAATCTTCATTCCACAAGGATATCTTTGTTTGTACTCTGTCATATGCTAAAATTCGTCTTTCCATCGAACAGTTCAATCTCAAACTTAGCAATGTTTACCATCTTCCCAATTACGCAAGATCCGACAAACCCTAGTCTTCGAATAATTCCTTCGACAAACTAGATCCAAAAAATTGAATCTTTATCCGCAAGATCCGATTTTTAACCTTCGTCCTCTTAACATGAGGCTCTGATACTACTTGTACGCCTCCAAAGATGATTATAGACACAATCAATCAATCACGAAAAGCAATCAAACAAGAACGAATGCAAACGACACTAGGAATTTACGAAGGAAAAACCCTCAAGGGAAAAAAAACTCATAAAAAAATGAATCACAGATCAACAATCGAATTACAATGATCATCTCTACCCAATCCCACTCGATCTCCCTTATGTTTTGCTCACCAAACCTTAGAGGAATCCATTTGAGTTGATCTCTTTCTCGTGCATCACAAACCCTAATACATGGTTGTATATATATAGGCCCTCAGTTAAATAGAACACATAAAACTCAGGGAAAATCGTCACACCGTAGGCACGGGCATGCTCATCACGCATTAATCAAGTAGGCAGCATGGCCGTGCCCCTTCATCCGTCCTCTTCCTTTGCCAAACACGAGCTAGGGCCACACACAACAAGATCTTGACGTCAAAAACAAGTAGGTATTCTAGTTCGCTTCACAATGGTGCATTGTAGTTTTCCCACTTGATTACTTGAACAAGATTGATGTATTTTATGGTGTTTTGGGTATAGTGACTTCGTATTCGAGTTTGTATTAGCTACGAGTTAGTGGTTATGAGAACGGGTGAAGGATCATGTTGCATTGTGAGAATTAGTTTCAATGAATGTTGCTTATAGGATCTGATCGAGGGGCAAGCTTGCTAGTTCAACAGATGTTCATGTCACGATCATCATAGCCATGTGTTAGAATCTGTAACCAGAACTCGCCACACTTGGTCGCGGTTGCTTGTTTATAGGATGTGAAACTAGTAATGATGGTCAACTCTGGCTGCCTCGGTGTATGAATGATTAGTTTTCAAACTAGGTCTATGGTGTTTAGTGAATATCAGGCACCTTATAATTCTACACACGAGCTGAAGTCTAGTTCTGGCTCAAGGTGCTTATACCTGGAGTAGTAAGTTCGTGCGTCTATTTGGATATTGGTTGAATGAAGTTTGAGTGGTGGCAATGCTGGATGTACATCAAAACAGTAAGGAATTATATGGAAAACTGAAGCAATGCTGTTTACAAAGGTCAAACCACAATGTTATCATAATAGCACAATCCAAGAACTATAATGTTCGTTGGTGAATGGCGAAGCTGTGACAGCCAATTAGCAACTTTGCACCCACAGAAATATAACATATTCATGAACAAAGCCAATGTCGTTATGGAGTATTCAGGACTTTGATGTAAGAGTTGCTTTGTATGTAGGCAATGCTATTCCTGGTTGAGCCTCATCCCTTTGGATCTTCCTAAAAATTTATCCATGCGGCTTTTCAGACTTCAATAATATTTAACTTTTGCATTATAGATTAAAGTTTTATTACGTTGATGTAAACAATGCGCCTCAAGCTTTGTTCAAGCTTGGGAATATCTCGCTACATTTCTTCCTCTTCTCACTATCATAATGGTAATCTATTTGCTACCTATGTGATTTCCCGTCGACTTAGTCTTGATTTCTGAAATATTAATGCTTTATGTGGTTGTATTCTTCCCCTCTTTGGATCAAAAAATGTCAATAATTTGATGGGAGGTAGGACACAAAACAATACGCAATAAATCGTCTCCCACTTGTGTTAACCTGTTAGGGATCAAATAAAGTAGAGAAAAAAACAGCAAAAATACAAAGACAAGTTTTTTATATTGAAAACCCCTCGATGTGAGAAGTAAAAAATCACGAGGCCGAATCCCACTTCAAAGCTCCACTATCAATGAAATAATGGGTACACAAGATCCTCTCTAGATAGCACTACAGGCAAAGCGATCGCAAACAACCGTCACAACATAACACAATCCAACAAGCAAAACAGCCAAAAACGTCTGGAAAAACTGCTGCCTGATTCCGACCTCAATAACTTCGCCTGTAGAGTTTCAAATGATGTACCGTTAGGTTTTAATCGAAGATTGATGAGTTAGGAACGCGTTCATCAAATTTCACCTTGATCTAATACCGGATCGGCCTCTGGTTGCCCTCTGGTAGTGGACAACTGCAACCAAGTAAACCGAAACCCTGAAATTTTGTTGATGCACTGTTTCTTTGGCTGGACTGATTTCTATTCTCCTTTGCTGCTGCACGCTAATGGTTTGCTATGTAGATCACGAGTTTCCTTTTGGCTTGATGAAAACCAAACAACCAAGGCTGCCTATGTTTTTCCATTTCTCTGATCTCGTACGATTCTTCAATCAAAAAAACCCTTGATCCCAAAAGTATCTCCTATTTATATTTTTGACGATAAAATATTCTAACTCAATAAATTTAGACTCCTCTATATAATTAAATATGGGCTAACCCGTCAGGCTTCCTCCACAAAAGAGTGAACCCGGCCCAACAAATCTCCCCCTCATGACGAAGTGGAGGAACACGCCATTCCCGCGATCGAACGACATACCTCAAGCTTGTGTCTTAACAATGCTTTAGTAAACATATCAACACCATTATCATCTGTGTGAATCTTCTCAAGATGAATCTTTTTCATAAAGGACATCTCTAATCCATGTATAACGAGTATTAATGTGATTCGTCTTATCATGATAGATAGAATTCTTGCTGAGGTGAATCCTACTCTGATTGTTACAATACAACACACAACAGTTTTTCTTGAATCCCAAATCTTGAATGAATCTCTTCATCCAAAGTATCTCTTTGCACGCTTCCGTAGCTACAATGAACTTTGCCTCTGTTGTAAAAAGTACAACACATTTTTGCAACCCTGACTAACAACAGTTGTCCCTGAGAACATCATCAGATAACTTGAAGTAGACTTTCGACTGTTCGATATCTCTGGCTAAATCTGAATCTGTGTAGCCAACTAATGACGGTTTCTCATTTCCAAAACAAAGTCTGTGTTTGGAAGTACCACGAAGATGTCTCAATATCCAATTCACTGCTTCCCAATGAGCTTTACCTGGATTTGACAGAAAATGACTCACAACACCAACTGCATGTGCAATGTCCGGTCTCGAACACACCATTACATACATCAAGCTACCAACCATGGAAATGTAAGAAACTCATGACATATACTTTCTCTCTTCATTTGTAGAAGGACTCTGATCAGCACTCAACTTAAAGTGTAAAGCTATAGGAGAGCTCACTACTTTAGCAATTCTCATGTTGAATTTCTGAAGTACCTTCTCAATGTACTTCTCCTATGATATCCATAACTTCTTGGCATCTCTGTCTCGATCAATCCGAATACCAAGGATCTTTTTTGCTGGCCCCATATCCGTAATGGCAAAGGACTCACTCAACTGCTTCCTTAACCTGTCAATACAAGAAGTGTTCTTGTTGACAATCAACATGTCATCAATATATATAAGCAGAATAATGAAGTCATCTGCTGAAAATCTTTGCACAAACACACAATGGTCATTTTCGGTCTACCTGTAGCCATGTAGCTCAGACTCAAACTTCTTGTACCATTGTCTTGGTGCTTGCTTCAGGCCTTATAAACTCTTTTTCAATCTGCAGACGTAGTCCTCTTTTTCTTTCACAACAACCCTCTGATTGCTACATGTATATCACTCCTTGTAGATCACTATGCAAGAAGGCTGTCTTGACATCTATCCGCTCAATCTCTAAATTTAGGTTAGCTGCCAAGTCTAGAACCAAACGAATAGACGACAACTTCACAATTAGAGAGAATATCTCTTCAAAATCAATCTCTTTCCTCTGAATGAACCCCTTAACAACTAGTCTGGCTTTGTACTGCGTCTTTGAAGTTAGCTCATCATGCTTCAACCTAAATGCCCACTTGTTCTTCAAGGCTTTTCTAACTTTAGGCAACTTCACTAGGTCGAATATATGATTGTCATGGAGCGACTTCATCTCATCTTGCATGGCCTCTGGCCATTTAATCTAGCACTCATCATCTAAGGCCTCTGAATAGGATTTCGGTTCACTTGCATCAGTCACTGTCATATACTGATCTGAAGTATATCTGGTGGACGGTTTCAGATCTCTAGCTAAATGACGCACCCGTCGTAAGACATGCAAAGTTAAATCCTAACTACACCACTCGTAATAGAATTGCTAAAAAATATAATAATGGCAAGTCGACTCGATCCCACAGAGAAACAGATATATTCAACTAATATTGCATTAATCACTTAAGATATAACTTTATGTGATAGAGATAGGGGGTTTATAATTTAATATGAAATAACGATAACTAAAATGGCAAAGATAATATAAAAAGATTGAACTGATTTAATTAATTTGGAATAAGGTGTATGACAATGTATTTCGATTTATTCCTAGGATTTCTTCATTGATGTTGATTTTCTCTTCCTAGATCCTTCTTTACGTATATTGTACCTAGGTGAAACCTAACTAATGTTATATCTAAAATATGAGAGGCAGAAGAGAATAAACTATCAACTAACAATAATTAACCTAGGTAAGATGAGAATATACCTAGACCAATTAATGTTCCATCATACCATAACTCAACATACCATAACATTGAATAGAATAGAATAATTCAGTGGTATGAATCATGACATGAATACTTTAGCTTATACAAAAGAGAATGATAATTGCAAAGATTGATATTTCAATATATAGAATGGCCTTACCATATCATATCAATACTATGAATAAGATCAATTCATTCATGATCAAATCATCCAGATCATAAGAAAATATGAAGAACATGCTCAATCTCAGAAATCCTAGAGAATTATCTTTAATACATTGTCACACAAAAGATCTAAGCTGCGACCACGATAGAAAACAAAACAAAAAGAAGAGACAATCCAAGATCCATTGCGAAACAAGAATAAAAGTCTATAAACATTGAGAATAAACCAAAACCCAAATGAGAATAGTGTTTTGATGAAGATCCCAACGATCGTGACTCAATCCCGATGTTGCGGATCGATACAGATCAATCGTCTTCGTCTCAAATCTGCTTCTAGGGTTTGAACGTGCGTCGTTTCCCTTGCCATATGAAAGCAATCCTCTCCTTTTCATCTTCTTTTCTGATGTGGAAGACGTAGTATTTATTAGGAAGAAGGATAACAAATAATCCCCCATAAATCTCTTGATTCAAAATAATCAATTTGAATATCATGACACGGCTGTGCTTGGATGACACGGCCTGAATTGATCCGTGCCTCGAGAGATTGTCGTTTTTCTTCTTAAGGCTGACACGATCGTGTCATCCTCACATGGCCCAAGTCAGGCCATGCTTCGAAGCAAACAAGCCTGGGACACGGCTGTGTTTGAATGCAGACTTCACCTCCTTCATCGTGCTTCACCAAAATACATCTATAATCATCAAATTTACACCAATAATCACTTCAGACACTTCCAAACTATTATACATCGCATTCCAGAGCTTCAAAAGGTCTTCCAATAATCATGGTCATTATAAGCACTCTTCAATCGACGTTCTATGATAAAAACAATAGTTTCAACAGTACCAATCTCTAAAAATAAAACCAAACTAACTAGATTCAATGGACCATAAAAACAAAACAAAACGTAGGTTTAAGAACATAAAATAGTGTGTGTTTTGATACACATCAAACTCCCCCAAACCAAATGTTTGCTTGTCGTCATGCAAAAGAATACACACAAGAAATAATAAGAACAGTGCAAAATGAGCAACTCAAACCAACAAGTATCATCACACACATTATCTGCAGGTCATTTCATATTTCCTACTTTACCACATTGTATCAACTCTTCCTCATATCTCTAAGCGTTCTCCTAACAAGGCTTCTCTCACCATCCCAATGATCGTGAGGATCATATCAACACTCATTAATCATGCAAGAATAAGAGTTCAACTCAAATAATA
>JAOVYX010016697.1:0-23965 GCA_035668315.1 Drosera spatulata
TGAATCATTAGTTTAGTTATTCAACCTTTTAAACAACCCCCCCCCCCCCCCAAATCCTATAACAGTAACAATCTTACATTAGTTTAGTTGATAAGTTCCAACTTTCTCCGTGGGTTTGACCCTTACTTCCACTACTATATTTGATTCTATATTTATAGAGTGAAGTGAGTGCTCATAAATATTAATTTGACGTGTAAACGATAGCACGCATCAATAAGGTGAAAGACTTGCTCGAGACGATTAGTTCGCAGTTTGAGTCTTTTGAAAAAAGCTCATGCTATAAACTTGATTATGAAGTTTACGTCTCTAAACCTCACTAGTGTGAAAGGTTTGCGCAAGCACATCATGAACATGAGGGACATAGTGGCTCAGTTGAAGAACCTAAAGGTTAAGATTACTAATACTTTTTTGTGTACTATATTTTGAATACTCTTCCTCCACAATATGCACCTTTCAAGATTTCTAACAACACTTATAAGAGTAACTAGTAAATTAATGAGCTCATGACCATGTGTGTTCAAGAAGATCAAAGGTTGCTTATGGAGTCTAGGGAAAGCGTTCATTTGGTAACACAAGGAAAAACTAAGGAACAAGGCAAGAAGAAAGGGAGAGGTAAACTACCTGTCCAAGCTGACATTAAGAAATAATCCAAGTGCTTCTTTTGCAGAAAAGAAGGACACCTGAAGAAGGATTGTGTCAAGTATAAGGCCAGACTCGAAAAGAAAGGTAATCTAATCTCATGTGTTTCTTATGAATCTAATATGGCTGATGTTGGTCACAACACTTGGTGGATTAACTCTGGTACTACAATCCACATTTCAAATTCCTTGTAGGGCTTTCAAAGCCATAGAAAACCAGTGGCTAGTAAACAAAGCATCTTTTCAGGAAACAAGTTGCCTTTGCAAGTTGAAGCTATTGGGTTCTACAGATTAGTCCTAAGTAGTGGTTATCTTTTATATTTAGAAAAGACCTTTTATGTTTTAAGTTTCTCTAGGAACTTGATTACGGCTTCAAGACTTGTACCTTTGGATTATTTCTTTAATTTCTCAGATTCGACATTCAGTTTATTGTTTAAATCTGATGTTATTGAAAGTGATACTTTGTCTAATGATCTTTATTATTTAGATTTACAAGACAATAACGTTTATGTTACGATGCATGTTCATGATAACGCTGGTTTAAAACGAAATATTGTGAATGAAGGTTCCTCTATGTTATGATAAAGAAAATTAGGACATATCTCCATTGATCGAATCAAGAGATAAGTAAATGATGGAGTACTTAGTACTTTGGATTTTACTGATTATGATACTTGTGTGGATTGCATAAAGGGAAAGCAAACCAACAAGTCTAAGAAAGATAGCAAGAGGAGTGCAGACATATTAGAAACCATTCATAAGGATATTTGTAGTCCTGATATGGACCCGCATAGTCAAAAGTATCTCATCTTATTTATTGATGATCTCTCACGTTACATGTATCTCTACTTGCTTAATAATAAAAACGAGGCATTGGTTGCCTTTAAGGTATTTAAAAATGAAGTAGAGAAACAATACGGGAAGCAAATTAAGATTATGAGATCACATCGAGGTGGAGAGTATTATGGTAGATACACTGAAGATGGACAAGCACTTGGTCCATTTGTAAAGTTTCTTCAAGAGTGTGGGATCGTTGCCCAATACACCATGTCAGGGTCTCCATACCAAAATGGTGTAGCAGAGAGAAGAAACAGGACCCTGTTGGATATGTTGTAAAGTATGCTTAGTAGTTCTAAGCTTCCTAAGTTCTTGTGGACTGAAGCACTTAAGACGGTTGTGTACATATTAAATCGTGTTCTAACCAAGGCTATTGCTAAAACGTCATTTGAGTTATTTAAAGGTTGAAAACCGAGTTTGCGGCATGTACACATTTGGGGATGTCCATCTGAAATGAGAATTTATAATCCACAGCAAAGAAGTTAGATCCAAGGACTATAAGTGGGTATTTCATTGGATATGCCGAGAAGTCCAAGGGTTATATATTCTACTGTCCATCTCATACAACTAGGATTGTGGAATCAAGAAACGTAAAATTTCTTGGAAATGACTTGATTAGTAGGAGCGATCAATCTTGGGGAATTAACCTTGAGAAAGATCTTACAGATGCTCAACCATCCTCTTCAATTTATAGATTGATTGTTCTGCACAACACCCCTTTAGTTCCACCGGCTGTTGAACAACCAATCAATGAGGTTCAACAAGCTACTGATATAGACATGGTAAATCCACTTGCTCAACAATTACCAAAAGATGTTGAGCAGGCAGTTGCTCAAGATGTTGAGCAGCCTGTTGCTCAAGATGTTCCTCAAGAATATGTTGATGCAACATTAAGAAGATTTACTAGAATAAAGAAATCAACAAATCTTAAAGAGTATGCTGTGTATCTATAAGAGTGTGACTATGATGTTACAGCAGAGAATGATCCTAACACATTTTTTGAAGCCATGAGTTACAATGAATCCACATTGTGATACAATACCATGAAGAAAGAGATGAATTCTATGAGATCAAATAAAGTCTAGGATTTGGTAGAGTTTCCTAATGGTGCTAAAGCCATTGGTTGTAGATGGGTCTTTAAAAGCAAGAAAAATTCATTGGACAACATTGAGAGATATAAAGCCAGACTTGTTGCCAAAAGATTCACTCAAAAGGAGGAAAGCGATTACAATGAGATATTTGCTCCTATATCTAAGAAAGATTCCCTTCGTATTATTTTGGTATTGGTTTCCCATTTTGATATGGAGTTGCATCAAATGGATATGAAAATAACGTTCCTCAATGGAGATCTAGAGGAGGAGGTTTACATGAAACAAGCTGAAGGATTCTCCTCTAGTGAAGGTGAGCATTTAGTATGCAAGCTCAAGAAGTCTATAAACGGGTTGAAACAAGCATCCCGTAAATGGTATTTGAAATTTCATGATGTTATCTCTTCATTTGACTTTGTTGAAAATATCAAAGACGAATGCATATACCAGAAGGTCAGTGGGAGTAAGATTTGTTTCTTGGTGCTATATATAGATGATATTTTACTTGTATCTAATGACAAGGGACTACTATATGAAGCGAAACAGTTTCTCTCTAAGAATTTCGATATGAAGGATATGGGTGATGTCTCTTATGTTATAGGCATTAAAATTCATAACGATAGACCTCGTGGTATTTTAGGACTATCTCAAGAAACCTATATCAATAAAGTCTTAGAGAGATATCGGATGAAAAACTTTTCAATAAGTATAACACCTATTGTGAAGGGTGATAAGTTCAGTTTTGGACAATGCCCTAAGAACGAGTTCGAAAGGGAACAAATGAACAACATTCCATATGCTTCTGCTGTCGAAGCTCAACGTATGCTCATCTTTGCACTCCACCTGAATTTGCCTTTGTGGTGGGAATATTGGGACGATATCAGAGTAATGTTGGACCACTGGAGAGCTGCGAAGAAGGTGATGAGGTACCTTCAGGACACTAAGGATTACATGCTTACATATAGACAAACTGATAGCTTGGAAGTCATTAGCTATTCGGATTTGGATTTCACTGGATGTGTTGATTTTCGTAAATCAACATCTGGATATATTTTCATGCTTGCTGACGGAGCCGTTTATTGGAAGAATGCAAAGCAAACTTTGTTTGCTACTTCTACTATGGAGGCTGATTTCATTGCTTGTTTTGAGGCATCGTCACATGGTGTGTGGTTAAAGAGTTTCATTTCTGGTCTTAATCTTGTGGATTTTATTGTAAGGCCAATAAAGATTTTTTGTGACAATTCAGCGTCGGTTTTCTTTGCTAAGAATTGCAAGTCAAGCAATCTAAGAATTGCAAGTCGAGCGATCAAAGTAAGACCATCAACGTAAAATACTTAGCATTGAGAGGCTGTGTGAAGGATAAGACAGTGGTCATTGAGCATATCCCTACTGAATTAAGGTTAGCTAATTCTTTAACTAAAGGTATGCCACCCAAGAGTTTTAAGGATTGTGTATCTAGGATGGGACTTGGTCCTATCATGTGTTTGCCATTATAAAGACAATGTTTATGAAATTCTTATTCAGTTATTGATTTTATTCTCATTTAGTACAAACCATTCTTTGGTTTTGTGAACAATAACAGTACCTGTTGGACCTGGAATAAACATAGGTTTATTCATTAAGTAATGATATCACATATGGATGAATATTAAAGAAATAGAGTGCATTGTGATACATGGAAGATATTACTCATATCAGAGGACATATCGCCATGATTCGTGCATTTTATTTCTTTCTTTAGTGAGTGGTGACATAATATGAGTTAACGCTTGTGTGAAAAAAAATATTAGAACAAGTAGAAGAATGTTAATATTATTATTAAATTTAATTTAGTGATCCAAGTTTTGTAACTTTAGGATAAGATTAGTAACTGCCATATCTCCACTTCCCTATATTCTAGTGAATATTTTATCATAAATCAGGATAATTGTTATGATGACTAACAGTTTATAAATAGACTTGGGATATAGCTCTAAATCAAGTACTCTTCTATAGTTAAACACATCATCTAAATTGAGAGTAAATTGGTTTAGTAGCAGTTCCCATTGGAGTTTTGCTCGTAATCTTCTTCATCTAGTTGATTTGTACTTTGTTAAGGAAAAATAGTAACTTTTCAGATTTGCTTAAATCTGCGAGGAAATGTTCCAACCAACCCAAGTACAATATGCAATCCGAAAAATATAAGATGATCACAACACACGCCTTTTAATGTGAAAAACCTCCGAATATCTAGGGAGTTAAAACCACGAAACCGATCTCGGAGTCCACCCAAACACTTCACTATCAAGATTTTGGTGCAAAATCAATATCCTCTAGGTACACAACCTTGAAATCATCACAATGAAGACGACAACGCCTTTGATCCCACAATGGCGGGATTCACATATGCATAGTGAAGATCTAATAACAATTGAAACAACAATAAGAGAAGATGGACTGAAATCACCCAAAACTGTCGGCTGTAGTTCAGGGCTGGATTGACGGACGTACGGAACCCTAATCGACGATCCAACCATTGAATATAAAGAACAGGATGTTTGCACACGCTCACCAAAAATCATCTTGATCCGACCACGGATGACCCTTGATCCGGTTGTTCTCCTCTAGCTGCGTAGACCAGTTTTTCCCTTGCTGTCTCTCTTTTGCTCACTGTCTTGTTGTTGTGTTTCTGTGTTATATGTTGTACCCAGCTATCCCTCCTCTGCTGGTTTTATAGCCCCTTTCCTGAAGATAAAATACACATACATGGGAGGTAAATACACACATGGAATGGGACATGGGTTGGACAATGTCTAGTTGCTACTAGTCCAACAAGTCTCCCTCTCCAACCCAAAGAGGAGATCCCAGTAACAACGAATCAAGTGAAAAACATACCGGCGAGGCACCAATAGAACTCAACTTCTCTTTTGGAAGAGCCTTAGTCATCATGTCTGCACCATTGTCGTCGGTGTAAACCTTCTCGAGCGATACCTCCTTTGCCTCCAAGGGGTCCCGTATCCAGTGATATCTAACATCAATGTGCCTAGACCTTGAATGAAAAGAAGAATTTTTTTGCAAGGTGTATAGCACTCTGACTGTCACATAGCAAAGTATATCGATCCTGAAGCAGACCAAGTTCCGGAGTGAACCCCTTCATCCATAGCAACTCTTTGCGTGCCTCAGTCGTTGCGATGAACTCTGCCTCTATAGTTGATAAAGCAACACACCTCTGTTGTTTGGACTACCAAGCAATAGCTTCCCCCGCAAAGTTGATCCGTAAAGTTGATCAAATACCCTGAAGTAGACTTTCTGCCATCAATATCACCTGCCATATTTGAATCTATGTACCCAGGCAGAAATGGATCATCACTGCCAAATGAACTTTTCAAAGTAGAAGTCTCGCAGAGTTCAAACTAGAAGTGTCGTAGAGATATCTCAGAATCCACATCAGTGCATTCCAGTGCTCTCTATCGGGATTAAAGTATATGTGTTGATAACTCCCACGGCATGAGCTATGTCTGCCCTGGTGCAAACCATTGCATATATCAAACTACCCACTGTAGACGCATAAGGAACTTTTTCCATCTCTATCCTCTCTTTCTCACTTGACGAACATTGTTTCTTGATGAGCTTAAAGTGTGTGGAAAGAGGAGTGCTCACAACTTTAGCCCGATCCATCTTGAACCTATGAATTACCTTCTCAATGTACTTCTCCTGAGACAAACACAGCCTTCTGTTTTCTCTGTCTCTACTGATTCTCATATCTAGAAACTGCTTAGCTGACCACAAATCTTTCATCGAGAAAGACTTGCTCAATTGCTGCTTCAACCTCTTGATTTTGAAAGCATTCTAGCCAACTATCAACATATCATTAACATAGAGCAGTAAAATGATGAAATCATCATTTAAGAACCTCTGTACGAACACACAATGATCTGAAGTAGTCTTCTGATAGGCGTGCTCCCCCATAAAAGACTCAAACTTTCTATACCATTGTCTCGATCAATCTATAAAAGCTCTTTTTCAGCTTGCAAACAAAGTTCTCCTTTCCTTCGACCTTGAAGCCCTCTGGTTGCTCCGTGTAGATCTCTTCCTCCAAATTGCCAAGAAGGAAACCTATCTTCACATCCATCTGCTCGACCTCCAGATCAAGTCTGGCTGCTAAACCCAGAACTACTCTAATTGATGATATTTTCACAACTAATGAGAAGATCTCATCATAATCAATCCCTCTTTTTTAATTGAGATCCTTGACGACCAATCTAGCTTTGTATCATGGCTGTGAAGTATTCTCATTATGCTTCAATCGATAAATCCAGCGATTCTTCAAAGCTTTCTTGCCTCTCAATAAAGCCACCGACTCATAAGTATGATTTTCATGCAAGAAATTCATCTCATCTTGCATTGTATCCATCCACTTAGCTATGTTTTCATCAACAATGGCTTCTTGAAAACATTCAGGCTCACCTGAATCTGTCAACAACACATACTCATTAGCCGAGTATCTAGTGGACGGCATACGAACTCTGGTGGACTGTCTTGTACCAGTAGCTGGTGGAAATGCTGGTGCTTGCTACTGAATATCATCAATATCCTCTGGCTGAACATCAACCTCATCTGCACCCTCCTGGTCGTATTGTACCTGATGCCCCTTTGGTTCCTCAAACTCAAGCTGAGCATCACTCCAAAGCTGATCTGGAACCTCATCAAAGACCTCATCCTGAATCTGTCTCTGTAAATCGATAGTCGGGATCACTTCAATTTCAATACTGCCATCAGAATCCTGGGATACTGTCTTCTCTCCCCTCTGAATATCTACTATTGTTTGGTCCTCCATGAACACCACATCTCTGCTTTTAACGATCTTCTTTTCAACTGAAATGTAAAGCCTATAGCCAAACTCATTTGAACCATATCCAAGAAAGATGCATTCACGAGTCTTGACATCTAACTTGGACCTTTCATCCTTCGGAACATTAACGAAGGTCTTGCACCAAACTACTCTCAGATGGTAATAGAAAATATCCTTGCCATATCAAACCCTGTTTGGCGCATCACCATCTAAAGCAACTATCGGAGAAAGATTGAGAATATAAATCACAATATTTAATGCCTCACCCCAAAATGATTTTGAAGTTTCGCATCTACTATCAAACATCTCACTCTCTCCACTAAAGTTTTGTTCATCCTTTCAATTATGCCATTCAAGTGAGGAGTTTTAGGAGGTGTCTTTTGATGTCTGATACCATGCTGCCTGCAGTATTCGTCAAACAGGCCAATGTCCTCACCACCGTTATCTGAACGGACACATTTCAGCTTCTTTTCGGTATGTCTCTCAAGTGAAGCTTGAAATTATTTGAATACATCTAACACTTGATCTTTTGTCATCAAGAAATAAACCCAAACCTTTCTTTAGTTATCATCAATGAAGGTGACAAAGTAAATTGCACCACCAAGTGTAGCTGGTGAAATCGAACCACAAACGTCTGTGTGTACCAACTCTAATAGACCTGATTTTCTGAAAGATACTCTATATTGTTTTCTAGCTAAGCAATGTGCACACTTCTCAAGTTTGCACTCTTTACTCATACCTTTCTCGCTCATATGACCAAACTTTTTATGCCATAACTCAATTGTATTTTCTTTTTCTGCAACAATGCATCTGTCTGTAGAAATCTTTACTTGCAACAAGTACAAGGAAGACTCCTTGTTCCCTATAGCCACAACTAAGGAACCTTTACTGAGTTTTCAAGAGCCATTTACAAAAATGCTGTAATAACCCTCATCATCGAGCTTCCCATCGGAATCAAATTCAGTCGGATATCTGGTACATGTCTGACGTCCCTAAGAACTTGCTTTGTTCGTTGCTAGTCTTCAACTACATATTTCCAACACCTATCATTTTAGCGAGGCCGTCATTCCCTATTTTCAAAGAACCAAAGTCCCCAGGTGTATAAGAATCGAAGAACTCCCTCTTTGACGTGATATAGAGCGAGGCTCCATTGTCGATCACCCAACTCGTACCAATGCATTCAAAATTGACATTATCCTCATAACACGCAATAATGAGTCCATCAGTAGCAGTCGCGACTCGAGAATTAGTCTCAGAGTCTTTCCTTTCACTACTGCTAGCACCATTGTTCTTCTGTCATCTTAGTTAAAAAGAGTTTTTCTTAATATGGCCCATCTTGCCATAATGATGGCATTCAACATTCTTTTGTCATGACTTAGACTTGCTATGACCCTTGTACTTGCCTTTTTAACCTCTGCTCTTGCTCCTCCTCCCTGCTTTCAATCACTAAAGCCTCGGGATAAGAAGAAGAAAAAGAAGAACCTTGAATCTTTTTCTCATCTCCTCATTCAAAATGCCACTTTTGGCAAAGTCCAAGGTGACGACACCTTCAAGAGCTGAATTACTCAAAATCATATGGAAAGTCTCCCAAGAGTTTGGTAAGATACCAGGTAACCAAAGTCCTTGTACCTCATCCTCAAACTTAATATTCATGGCAGATAACTGATCTAAATTTCCTTAAAACTCATTCAAGTGATCGGATACAGATTGATCATCCTTATATTTCAAGCCCATAAACTGTTTAATCCGAAATATTTTGTTGTTGCTTGTTTTCGTAGCATATAAGAACTCCAACTTGCTCCATAATTTCTTAGCATTTGACTCCTTACTAATGTGATTCAACACATTATTATCAAAAAACTGTCAAATGAAACCGCATACAACCTAGAAATCACCACAATGAAGATGAAAACACCTCTAATCCCACAATGACGGAATTCACATATGCATAGTGAAGATCTAAAAGGAATAGCAACAACAATAAGAGAAGATGGAGTAAAATCATCCAAAACTGCCGGCTGTTGTTTGGGACTGGATTGGTGGACGTACGGAACCCTGATTGACGATCCAATTGGTAAATACAAAGAACAGGATGTCGTGTACATGGTCATCAAAAATCAGCTTGATCAGACCACCGATGACCCTTGATCCGGCTGTTTTCCTCCAGCTGCGTAGACCAGTTTTTCCCGTGCTCTTTCTCTTTTGCTCACTGTCTTGTTGCTATGTTTGTGTGTTATATGTTGTACCCGACTATCCCTCCTCAACTGGTCTTATAGCCCCTCTCCTGAAGATAAAACACACACACATGGAAGGTAAATACATACATGGAATGGGACATGGGTTAGATAATGACTAGTTGCTACTAGTCAAACACACTTGAACAATCATGACAGAAGGTATGATCCTAACACTTCCACAACAGTTTATTAGATCCAAGGTCTAACAATTTTATCATCACAGCTTCACAACAGTTCCATAGCCCAGGAAGCCATAATCAGTCAAGAAACAGTAACAGCAGTTCATCGTCAGTTTTTGCTTCAGGTCTGGTTGCAACAGCGGACTTCCAGCAGACGAACGGAAGTCTAAACGGTGTTGGATTACCGTGACATTTGGTGAGCACGTTCCTAACTCATCAATCTTCGACTAAAAACTAATGGTGCATCGTTTGGAGCTGTATTGACTGAGTTATCGCAGTCTGAAGTTGGATGCAGTGTTTCCAATGTTTTTGGGTGTTTATCCCTTGCTTAGTATTGGCGTTGAGAGGATTGTTTGTGGTTGCTATTGCCACTAGTTCTATCTAGAGAGAATCTTGTGTACCCATTATTCCGTTGATAGTGGAGCTTTAAAGTGGATTTCGACCTCGTGATTTTTTACTCCTCATATCGAGGGGTTTTCCACGTAAAAATTATATTTTTGCATCTTTATTGTTTTCTGCTATACTTCGTTTGTTTTCTAACTGGTTAATATAAGTGGAAGACGATTTATTCTGCATTGATTTGTATCCTACCTCCCGTCAGCACCTACTGTGGCTCTGTTGGAACTGGTGACTTTTCCTGCACTTATTATTTCTATAGTATCATAGTTACTTGTGATCTGTCTGCAAACACTCGGATTCTAGTGTTGTAAAGAGCAAGTCCCTATTGAGGTGGTCGAATCCTTCACGATGAATGTGCGCATCGCTCATCAAGGACGGAGGTCCCGCTTTGAGACCGTAGAAAAAACGGTTTATCTAATATGATGTGAGATTGTGGGAGTCGAAACAAAGGAGTTCTGGATGTTTTGAGGACGTTTCAGGTCAGGTGTCAAAATGTCCGAGCATAGTGCAATGTCACGCTCCGGCGCGATAGAATGCTGATGAAATCATGCTCTCCTGATTTGAGTCAAAGCGTCTGGGTGCAGTTGTTCAGGGCGCTCGGGCACCGGCTTTGCTTTTCGAGAGAAATTAATGTCTCGTAAAATATTATCTTTTTTCGAGCCATTTTTGATTGAGATCCAGTATATATACCGTTGTTAAGGGTTTATCATGTGATATAGAAGATTAGGGTTTGGGTTGGTGATCTATTATGATCTGTGACGGCTCTGTAATCCCTTGTTCATCTTCATAGTGATTTGCCACCACAATTGCAGTGGTGTTCTTGTGGGGTTTTTCTTTCGCTGCTCGGGTTTCCCCACATTAATTGTTGTAATCTCGTTATTGTTCTTCTTGTCTTGTGTCTTCGATTCTTTCAATTGGTATCACAGCAAGGTTCATGTTTGCCTGTTGTGAATTTGAAGATGTTAACCGGTACAAGAATTGAGATTGAGAAGTTTAATGGAAAAAGGTTCGACCTTTGAAAGATAAAGATGGAAGATCTACTTGTGGATAGGAATTTGTGGACAACAATCGTCACAGAGAAACCGACTGTTGCTACTCCAAGTGGTAAAGGCTGCTCTGGTTGATTCTGCAATTGCAGCGTCTGTTAAGGAGGGGGAGAAGACAGATCGGAAAGCTCTTGCCTTGATTCGTATGAGTTTGGCGAAATCGGTGTTAACGAATGCCCTTGGTGAAACTACTGTAAAGGGCATGTGGACGAAGCTAGAATCCTTATATCAAAGTAAGTCTTTGGTTAATAAACTGTTTCTTCATAGAAGATTGTATAATCTTCGTATGCATGAAGGTGATTCTTTTATTTTGCATCTGGATGAGTTCAATACATTGATAAGTCAGTTGGTGTCGATCCAGGATGCTGATAAAGCTATAGCATTGCTATGCTCTTTACCTGATTCCTGGGAAAACCTCATCATCGCTATTGGTGGGGGTAAAACTGAGCTGACTTTTGAGGATGTATGTTCTATTTTGTTATCTGAAAGCATGCGTAGGAAAAGGTCTGAGAGTTCTTCTAAGGAGGCTTTATTTGCAAATAGTAGAGGTCGGTCTGAGAAGAAAACAACAACAAAAAGGGTGACAGGTCAAAATCTCGAGGTAAATCGAGAGAAATCACGGTATCGCAGGGAAGTTGGACACGTGAAGAAGGATTGTAAGAATCCTTTTGGTGCAGGGAAAGGTAATTTCTCTAATTTTGACAAGAACGGAGAAGGCGAACGAGATATGTATGTAGCTGGTGCATGTCCTGCTCAGTCTGATCGTGATGTCTGGTACATAGACACGGGTGCTTCCTTTCACATGATACCATGCAGAGAGTGATTTTGTGAATATTAGAAGTATGACGGTGGAGATGTCTTACTTGGTGACAATACAACTGTTAGTATTGTTGAGAAGGGAAAGATCAGATTCTAGCTGCATAATGGAACTGTTTGCACATTACCTAGGGTGATGCATTTTTCTACGATGACAAAGAATCTTTTTTCCATTTGGCACAGTGACGGATTCAGGTATTACATTTACTTGTGGTAGTAAACCTTGCAAGATGGTTCGTGGGAGCCTTGTTATTACAAAAGGAATTCGATATGGTAGCTTATACAAATTGCTGGGTGATGTGGAGAGTGACTCAATTGCTAGCGCATATATTTCTGGGAAGGAAGGTGACGACCTTGAAACTTCCTTGTTATGGCATCGTAGATTAAGTCACATCAGTCAAAAATGGTTGTCAGTTATTACAACTGGTTAGATGGTAGAGGATATTCCTGATTGTTCCATGGGTTTTGGATTTTGTGAGCACTGCCTACATGGAAAATAGACACGTGTGAGTTTTCAAACAGCTGGGAGGAGGACAACTGAAGTTCTGAAGCTGATTCACAGTGATGTGTTCGAGCCTGCTCTAGTCGAGTCTATTGAACGATCCAGGTATTATGTATTGTTCGTAGATGATTATTCTCGTTACTCTTGGATTTATTTTATGCATCATAAATCTAAGGTGTTTGATAAATTTCGAGAATTCAAAGTAATCGTTGAAAATCAACTGGACAAGAAAATCAAAGCACTGCGCACTGACAATGATGGAGAGTTCTGTTCTGATAAGTTTGAGCAGTTCTGTAGAGATAATGGCATCTTGAGGCAGAAGACTACTCCGTATACACCACAGAATGGAGTAGTAGAGAGGCTTAATCGTACGCTCATGGAAAAAACTAGGTGCATGCTTAGTTGGGCAGATATGAGTCATGGGTTTTGGACTGAAGCAGTGTCTACAACTTGTTATTTGTAGAACCGATCTTCTACCTCTTCATTGAAAGGTATGACTCCATACGAAGCTTTGTTCAAGAAGAAGCCAAATGTGTCCAATATTCGCGTGTTTGGTTGTGATGCATATGTTCTTGTACCAAATGAGAAAGGAACCAAGCTTGATAGTAAATCTGAAAAATATAAGTTCATGGGTTACAAGGATGGAATTAAGGGCTACACGTTATGGAACCCAATCAGCAAGGTTGTTGTCTACAGTAGGGATGTGGTGTTTTCTGAAACACAAAATAGGGAGATAGTACATCAGATTGATAGTCAGAATGCATTGTCTACAGCTTGTTATTTGAAGAACCGGTCTCCTATCTCTTCATTGAAAGGTATGACTCCATACGAAGCTTTGTTCAAGAAGAAGCCAAATCTGTCCAATATTCACGTGCTTGGTTGTGATGCATATGTTCTTATACCAAATGAGAAAAGAACCAAGCTTGATAATATATCTGAAAAGTATAAGTTCATCAGTTACAAGGATGGAATTAAGGGTTACATGTTATGGAACTCAATTAGCAAGGTTGTTGTCTACAGTAGGGATGTGGTGTTTCCTGAAACACACAACAGGGAGACAATACATCAAATTGATAGTCAGAATGCATGGCCAGAGACAGTATAATTTGATGACAGTCGCGGTGTTCAGAATACAAATGTAGTTCCAGAGTCAGCTGGAGGTCAAGTAGATGATCAGGTTGATGATCAATTGGATGGTCCAGAAGATGATATAGTGAAAGATTAGTCCGATTATTCTGTTGAGGAGGTACTGGCTGTTCAAGAGCCAGTACCTGCTGCTGCTGAAGAGAAGACACCAGATACGATTCGTAGAGTTTCTATGCGTCCAAAGAAACCAGTTGTTCGCTATTCTCCTTGTGCAAATGGTGCATTTCATGCTTTGAGCGTTACAGGAGCTAAACCTAGTAGCATGAAGGAGGTGAGGTCCATGGATGATGCGAATCAGTGGGAGCTCGCTATGAATGAAGAGATGCATTTATTGGAGAGGAATAAGACATGGATCTTGTGTCAATTGCCTGCAGATAGGAAGGCAGTTGGTTGCAAATGGATCTTCAAGCGGAAGTTAAAGGCTCATGGCTCTTTGGAGAGGTACAAGGCGAGGCTGGTAGTTAAAGGCTACTCACAGATTGAAGGACTCGATTAAAATCGGATTTTTCTCATCGGTAGCATAGTTGACATCGATCAGGTTCATGCTTGCTATAGCTGCTGCCTAAGATTTAGAGATCGAGCAACAAGATGTCAAAATGGCATTCCTTCATGGTGATTTGGATGAGAAGATCTACATGAAACAACCAGAAGGTTTTGTGGTGTAAGGTAAAGAAAATCTGGTGTGCAAGTTGAAGAAGTCCTTATATGGACTAAAGCAAGCCCTGAGGTGTTGGTACCAAAAGTTTGACACCTGTATTCTTCAACTTAGGTTTTTTCGCAGTGAAGCTGATCATTGTGTCTACACGAAGAAGGTTGGTAAAAATTTTGTTTATTTGCTCCTATATGTAGTTGATATGTTGTTGATTGGGAACAACATGGAGATGATCAAGTCTGTGAAAGTATGTTAGCGCAGAATTTTGAGATGAAGGATCTTGATCCTGCAAACTTCATCTTGGGTACGCAGATTACTCGTGATTGTGTTAACAAAAAACTATGGCTTGGGCAGCAAAGGTATATTGGAGATGTGTTGTCAACATGGCAGATTGTAAACCACTGAGTTCTCCAATGGATTTGGGTACAAAATTGTCAGCTGAGCAATATCCTAAGACAGTTGATGAAGCGGAGGAGATGTCATGTATACCTTATGCAAGTGCAGTTGGTAGTTTGATGTATGCTATGGTATGTATACCTCCTGATATTGCTCATGCAGTGGGAGTATTGAGTCGTTACATGTCAAATCCTAGAAAGCAGTATTGGACAGCCATGAAGAGAGTTCTCAGGTATCTTCCAACCACTTCTGATTATGTGTTGTGTTTTGGAGGTATGGGTAGTGGGAATAATCTTTAGTTTGATGTCTAGCAGACGGTTTACCAGTGGATATGTCTTCAGTTTATTTGGTACAGCAGTAAGTTGGATGAGTAGAAGCTCTCATCGACTGAAGCCGAGTACATGGCTTTGACTCATGCATGTAAAGAAACTGTGTGGTTGAGAAGAGTGAATAATGAGCTTCGTTTTCAAGTTGAATCCATGAAACTGATGTGTGACAATCAAGGAGCTATCTCCTTGGCTCTGAATCTAGCATATCATTCTCGTACGAAGTATATCGACATTCAATATCACTTCATCCGAGGAAAGGTTGAGAAGAAGGTGGTGCTATTGGAAAAGGTTGACACGTCCCTTAATAGAGTCGATTTCTTGACTAAGGCAGTGAGTCATTCAAAGTTCAGTTGGTATATGACTGAGGTTGGTGTGAGACGGTTAACCGCTGGGGTGGCATCCGTTGTTGTGAAGCATTCAACAAGTGGAAGATTGTTGAGGTTGTCAAATCCTTCACGACAAATGTGTGCATCGCTCATCAAGTTCGGAGGTCCCGCTTAGATGTGAGACCGTGTGAGTCGAAACAAAGGAGTTCTAAATGCTTTAAGGACGTTTCAGGTCAGGTATCAAAGTGCCTGAGCGTAGTGCAATGTCACGCTCGGACGCGATAGGATGCTGATGAAATCATGATCTCGTGACTTGAGTCAAAGCGTCCGGGCGCAATTATTCTGAACGCCCAGGCGCAGGCTTTGCTTTTCGGGAGAATGCTCAAAGCGCCCAGGCGCAGCTTGTCTTGGCGCCCTGGAGCGGTTAAATCAACATCTCGTAAAATATTATCTTTTCCGAGCTGTTTTTGATTGAGATCCAGTATATATACCTTTGTTACGGGATTATCATGTGATATAGAAGATTAGGGTTTTGGTTAATGATCTATTACGATCTGTGACGGCTTTGTAATACCTTGTTTATCTTCATAGTGATTTGCCACAGCAATTGCGGTGGTGTCCTTGTGGGATTTTCCTCCCGGTGCTCGGGTTTTCCCATGTTAATTGTTGTGTTCTCGTTATTGTTCTTCTTGTCTTATATCTTCGATCCTTTCAGTCCCCAGCCACTTGAGTTTGTGAGCCAATTTCACTTATGCTATGTTCTGTAATTGTTAATCAATTATGGACTACTGTTTGAGCAATGAACCAAAATCATTTGTACAAATAAAGGTCCTTTTTGGGTAAATATAAGAACTTGCAATGCTGATCCTTTGGATGAAAATGGTAACCATTAGAAGAAAATGAGGGAGTTAGGGATACTTCTAGGGCCGACAGTCTTTTTCTGTGGAGCATCCCACCCAGCCCTTCCGCTTGTGAAATTAAAGTATCTAAATAACCATTGTTTCTGAGAGTATGTTTTTTCGCTAGCTTTAAAGTTCATTCTGAATTTATTTTGACATAGATGTGCTCCCTCATTCTCAGGTTCGTGATGAAATTCTGATTGACATTCGACAGACATGTCAGCAAGAATAAATAGCTGGGTAGAAGCTGCTCATCTGAGTCCCAAAAATAAAGGGCTTGTTACTCGAGTGGATGCTACAGAAGATACAAATTATTGTCTTTACCTAGCCTAGTTGGCAAGTTTTTCTTGAATGCAATGTGATCTTATTACTGCATTCATTTTGTGCTTATATGTTTGGTATCACTGCAGGATTTTGTGCTATGACAAATATCAGTATTTAGGTACTATAATAGAGAACCTCCACAAGAACATACTGCCGTTATTGGCTGCTCTACAAAAAATTTCGTAGGTGCTCTTGACAACTTTATTGTCTCTTAGTATTCCTCAATTGTCAACTCTACCCCCGGTAATTGGTTATACTATGGGTTTTTAATTCAGGATTTGAGCTACTTCTTTCTTTTTCCCCTCTGCAAAGACCAACATACTATAAACTTAATCACACAGTCCAATACTTCTCATGATGCCCCTCGTAGGTACTCTTGACAACTTTATTGTCTCTTAGTATTGCTCAATTGTCAACTCTACCCCTGTTAATTGGTTATACTATGGATTTTTAATTGAGGATTTGAGCTACTTTTTTCTTTTTTCCGTTTGCAAAAACCAACATACTATAACTGGTTTGAACAAAATACACATGTGAATTACGCGTAATTGTTAACCCAAAAACTTAACCTGATAAGTTATTGATAGTTCAAATGTATATTCTATTCTTTTTTCTTTTTATACGGGCTATGTAGATAGCAATTTAATTCATCATATATCCTCAAGATCACCCATGTACTCTAATTAATGAACTCTTAACTATCTGTCTTCAAATTGTCAGGTGAAAACTCACCTGGATATATACGAAAGAAAGGCAGAAGAAACCAATTAAACAACACATCACTTAACAGTGTATCAAAGAAGATGCTTTGGTAAATAGTGCATCAGTGTTTCAGCTCCTGAGATGAATCGACAATCAGCCTATTCTTCTCATTCATGAGTATATATTGATTCGTGACAGCACAGGGGACACCTTTCCAAAGAATTTGTGTTTTGGCCTGTTTATCCAGATAAGGAATGACAAGATCAAGGTTGTATGGTCAGGTATGCCGAAATAGTTGTTGAAATATGTACTACATTACATACTCCTGGTGTTCCTTCATATATAAGTATTCTTGATGTCGGCTTGATTTACCCTTGGAGTAATCTAGCGATCCTCGTTTCGGTGGGAAAAAAAAAAAGAAAAAAAACATTTTACCCTGGTTCTATACAACATGCTTGTTTAAGTTTGTGTTTAAAATAAAGAAGCCAATTGCACGTGCACTGTTAATTATTTTGTGGCATTTTACTTTTGGACAAACCTGTAGAAATATAGGTGGAAAACTTCGATAATCACCTACAGGATTAAACGTGCCAATTGCTTTTCATAAGGTGGTGTAGTGCTAGACACTGTTTCCAGGAGTGGATCGACCACCCGATTATCTAAGTTCCATTTAGGAATTAGATATAAACATTATTCTCAAACCAACAAATCAAAAACTTAACACAAGATACAGAAAACTTTCTTTCATGTGTTATGCTTGTATTTTGACATTGTTTTCTTCATTAGAATACTTTTTTTAGTGCTGGTGTGAATAAAAATATGTGCAAGACTACTGTTCTCCTAGTTAGGCATTTCATTGAACAATGTAAACAATCAAGGTCCTTGAACTACAAATATTATTCCGCATTCATGTGTATTTTTTTTAAACCTTTATTTCAACACAGTATAAGAGCACAAGTTCGAGTATAGATCATGAGTTTGAACATGATTATCTTCTTATATTCAATATTTATTGGTAAGATGTTAATATTGTTGTAGTCATTCCGCAATCATCTCGAGATCTCAGTTGAGTTGGTTCCTCAATAATGTGTGAGAAATTTTCAGGGACCTGTAGACGCTTGTATTTTTCTCAAACAGGAAAAAGCATATCATTTCACCTTTTTCTTCTTTGATTTACCCAAATTATTTCTTCCTTAGTCATGTACCACTAGCCGTGCTCAAATGTCCTCTATATATATAAAGGGGCAATGCACTTCAAAGCACCAACCCAAGCCCATCCGCCACTCTCTTCTCCTCATACTTTTGGTGGGTCATTTTGTATAAGAAAACTATCACTCGCCAATGGCAACATTTGGAGCACTCGTAGTTCTGGCTGCGGCCGCAATATTATTGCAAACGAGTTGGTTCCTCATCAAGATATATCAGACCATCTCGTTCTACTGGTTAAGCCCCCAGCGCATCAAGAAGATCATGGAGAAGCAAGGCGTACGGGGTCCTAAACCACGACCACTAGTCGGTAACCTCCATGAGATGGCTTCCCTCGTCTCCTCTGCCACCTCTGATGATTTGCCTTCAATCCATCACGACCTTGTGCCACGACTGCTTCCCCATTACGTCCTCTGGTCTAAAAAATATGGTACTTGTGTTGTCTTTTATGTGATCATCTACCGAATTTTCCAGTTTTCAACTCTGAGCTTGTTGCTTATTGGATATTTTTTTGTTGTTCTTCAAAAATGGACGTAACTAGAGCAAATTGTCGCAAATATATCAATCGTGGAATAATTTAATATTATCTCAATCAACTTGTGTATACATTAGGAAATGGTCATCTTCTATTCTTCTTTGCTAAACGTTCAATTTTTCATATAAGATTAACATGTTACAAGACCTATAGTTGATCGTGGACTGTCTTTACATATATGCAGGAAAGAGGTTTATATATTGGAACGGATTTGAACCGCGAATGTGCCTAACAGATACGAACATGATAAAGGAGCTCTTATCAAAGTACAGTTATTCGTCCGGCAAATCTTGGCTGCAGCAACAGGGATCGAAGAACTTCATCGGATGTGGATTATTGATGGCCAATGGCGATGACTGGCACCACCAACGTCGCCTTGTGGCCCCGGCTTTCATGGGAGATAAGCTCAAGGTGAGTGGATTTTGATAATGAGCAAAAGATTGAACCATTATTTGATTAATTAATTTATCTGTTTGCCAATCATGGGTGGGATGTGGGTACTTGATAGGTCCCAAGGAACTGATTGATTAATTAGTTGAGTTTGTTTTGTTTATGGTTGTATTTATTTAAGCAGGGGTATGCCGGGCACGTGGTGGATTGTACTAGGAGTATGGTTCAATCGCTCGAGGCGGACGTCACGTCGGGGAGGACGGAGGTGGAGATCGGTGGTGTGATGGCTCGGTTGACAGCGGACATAATATCGAGGATTGAATTTGGTAGCAGCTTTGAGAAAGGGAAGAGGATTTTTCAGCTACTTACGACACTTCAGCATCGTTGCGCTCAAGCTAGCCAGCACTTGTGCCTCCCCGGAAGCCGGTATGGTGTCCTTTTTTAGTGCTGGACTCTATTGTGTGTAATCAGAACGGTAAAGAATCAGAACTCTGGAATTCACAATAAAGTATTCAACTGGAATGGAACATGAAATGTAAAGAAAAATTTGACAAAATGTTATTTTCATTGGATAAACATCCTTGTCAAAATTTTTTTGCAACATTAGACAAAATTTCATATTGTGGGTGCTTATATTCTAGGTTCTTTCCGAGCAAATACAACAACGACATCAAGGCATTGAAAGAAGAAGTTGAGAGGTTACTAGGGGAGATAATAGAGAGCCGAACGAATGGTGTAGAGATGGGCCGAAGCGATTGTCATGGTAACGACTTGATCGGAATCCTGTTGGATGGGATGTTGGAGAATAACAAGAAGGGGAAAGATGGACTGATGAGCTTGAACAAGCAGCTGATAATGGATGAGTGCAAGACATTCTTCTTTGCCGGGCATGAGACCACTGCACTCTTGCTCACTTGGACTGTAATGCTCCTTGCAAGTAACCCAGTTTGGCAAGATAAAGTGATTGAAGAGGTTGCTCAAGTTTGCAATGGTTCTCCTCCTTGTGTTGATCATCTGCCTCGGCTCTCCTCGGTAGGTTTTAATCTCGTGATGTTGATATTAGAGAGTTGACATTTCAGCTTTACATTCTGAACAATTTATAATCTGATTATTGTTGCAACAACTCTGATTGTAAATGTTTCGTTCTGTCAAACATGTTACTTTCCCCCTAAATGATTCACTTCACATTCACATCCCAATAAGAGAAAAAGGCCCAAAGTCCACTTGCAGTGGGATAGGATACAAATGGTTTTAGTATAGTTTGTGAGTACTTTTTAATGCACTCTCTTTAATTAGTTGTCTATTCTTTATTTAAATTATGTTGGGGTGGCAAGATAGAGTCTAATTTTTCTAGGAAAGTTGAGGAATATTGTGAAAGGACTTGACTAGTTTGATCTATCAACTAGATAGATCCAACTATAGTTCTAGCTGTATCTCATTGTTCTTAGTAATCATTGAAATGCATATTTGGTTACTATATATAGTTAACAAATCATTGCCAAAGTGGTGCCAAGAAAAGGAAAAGAAGGAAAACGGTCTACATGGCCATTATGATTTTCATTATAATCAAGAAAACCTGTAACTGTCATTGTTGAAACACACACAGCATAATCAAAGGCCAGTACGATATCATATGATCTGGATTCAGTCGATGCATTATTCTCGTTTTCTTCTAGTCCTTGTTTCGAGTTTATTGTTATGTCATCTTCATGAGGACATCTGGTATTAGTCTTCCTGTTATCTACAATAAAGATAATATTGTGTAAACCTTACGTTGCTCAAACCTCATCTTGACGATGAGAACACCTGAGTGGTTGTTGTATTATCCCAATCTCCACTTTAGATAATTTTTTTTCTTTACTATGCATTTGTGAAGATCTTCAGCGGTTTCAGAAAACTTTTATATCCTTTCATTGACTTATGCAGTTAAACCTTGTGATAAATGAGTCACTGAGGCTCTATCCACCAGCAACAGTTCTACCAAGAATGGCATTTGAAGATATAAAGTTAGGTGATCTCCTAATCCCCAAAGGATTATCAATATGGATTCCTGTCTTGGCGATCCATCATAGCAAGGAACTGTGGGGGGACGATGCAAATGAGTTCAATCCGCAACGCTTTGCTTCCAAGGCCTTCATGCCCGGTCGTTTCATTCCCTTCGGAGCAGGACCCCGTAACTGTATCGGACAGGCATTCGCCATGTTGGAAGCTAAGATCATACTCGCAACTCTTGTTTCGAGATTCAGGTTCTCAATCTCGGATAATTATCAGCACACCCCCGTGGTTATCTTGACTATTAAACCAAAGTATGGGGTCCAAATACGCCTTGAGCCATTACCTTAGTTTTATGTGAACAAAAACCAATCCAGATGTTCCGGTCAGGCAGCAGCTTCAAGTTTTATACGGTATAAAATTATCACAGAATTGGATGAGCTACTGCATGCAAGTTTTGTGCGTGAGATTTCTTTGTTTTTTTATTTTTCCTTTATGAGACAGAGACAGAGAGAGATATGGATTGGGAAAATGGTATAGTGTGGAAGCCAATACATGACTTAAATTTTGTATTCGAGTTTGTGAGGTGATGAGAAAGAAGTTTTGATATTTGTAAAGTGGAAAATATTAAACTGGAATAGACGATATTTCACAGCTTTTGGACCTCGATATCATTATGGAAAGATCAATGAGATTTGGGTATGTTGTATGTGTAAGTTACAGGGGACGTTTATCATGATCGATTTTATTCTTTTTGGTGCTCTCAAGGAGTAACAAAATGTGTGAAGTCCAAGTGATATGAATTTTTATGAACGACTTAATCTTAATTGAAAAAACAATTGTAATAGAAGAAGTTTACTATATACTTGATGAGTTGAGGTTAAACTTGAAACTAATGATGATACACGAGATGCATATAAAGAACGTTGTGTGGTCAATCGTGTTACAAGTGAAGTACGTCTTGACAAACTTCCTTATGTATCCAATATTTGTTGATAATGCTCCCATAAGCATAGTTATTGAAGCTAAATTGTGTTACATCATATGTGTCAAACAAATGTGATGGAAACAAGTTTGTGTATAAATTTATGTAGATAAAATATAAAGGGAGGAAAAGTTGTTTGGAAATCTTTACCTATATTGAAATTGTGGGAAGTGGAGAGAGTCTATATAAAGGCTTTCCTACTATATCTTTCTTAAATTAATTGTTAAGACATATGGGCCTTACTAACACACGCGCGTAGGCCGGACCGGGCCAGGCTTGGACTTAGGCAAATGGCTCTCGTAGAGCACCAATCGTGCGTATATTCTTTTCGGACAAGTGTAGAACTAAATACTAGTGTTTTTGCCAAAGCGTCAGTGTAAAATAGTTTTTCCCTCGAAAAACCTTGTCTTTTCACCTATAATTGTGTTGCTTCGGATTTGGCACCATCTTTCTTATATATTTTGTATTCCAAATCAGATTCAAACACATTCCCATCATTACATTCATCATATCCCTCATTGATCAAAAAATGTCCAAAAATCAAATATCGATTTCTCTCAACTTTCGCAAAGGAGGTTCCAAGAGGTTTCCTTGGGATTGCTTCTCGTAATTCCCACATAAAGACTTAATTGTATTCTGGAGGATTATTCGTCTATATCCTAAACGATCTTCGTGTTACGAAAAATGAATAAATCCTTAAAGAGAGTTGAAACTACAGCGACTTTAAGTCTAAGGATTGTGTTCTTCTTACATTGTTGCACTCTTCGTTACTACATATTTTTCTCAATAATATCGTCATTAATTTGAAATGAAGGGAGTATTTAATATTTCGGTCGTCACTGATAATGAACATGACTTCTTAGGATAATCTATGTTCCTGGTTATTTAATTTGCACACAGAATCATCGACGGTCGTGGATTACCAAGGGATTTATAAAAATATAGTTGTAATAATATTGGTATTCAACTACTCTGGAACCTTTTTGTTTTATCAAACAGTGCTTAACTTTGCAATTTGAGAAGTATCAATCTAAAGAATAGAGTTACGTGGGCCATCACTTTATATTATTGTAGCTAGTTTAATGAAAATGCATTGGTTTGCTTTACTAAAAGGACAATTAAAAGAGAAATTCTAGATCAATGGCACTTTCGACCAATAAGGTAACATAATTATCACTACAAAAATTCTTCGTTTTAGCGACGCAATTTTTCCGTCGTTAAAACGAAAACATCCGTCGCTAATGTATTTTAAAGACAGATTAGCGACGGAAGCAGTCCGTCGCTAAAAACCTCGTCCCTAAATTATGTTTTAACGACGGATCCGTCGTTAAATTATGTTTTAGAGATGGATCCGTCGCTGAAATGAAAAAAATCAGCGACGGATTGATTTTTCCGTCGCTAAAATGAAAATTTCGGAGTCCACATAATTAGCGACGGATTCCGTCGCTGAAAGGTTGTCATCCTTAGAGACGGAATCCGTCGCTGAAAGGTTGACAAACCTAGCGACGGA
>JAOVYX010016698.1:0-23960 GCA_035668315.1 Drosera spatulata
ATCAGTTTCAACTTTCTCTGTGGGATCGACCCCTACTTCCACTACTACATTTAACTCCATATTTATAGAGTGAAGTGAGTGCTCTTATAAATATAAATTTGACGTGCTTACGACGACACGCATCAAGAAGCTGCTAGGACTATGTTGGCTGATTCCTCTATACCCAGGAGGTTTTGGGCTAAAGCAGTGAATACTGCATGTTTTGTACAAAATAGACCACTCATTAACAAACGCTTTAACATGACTCCTTATGAGTTATGGAAGAGCAGGATACCTTATATTGGATATTTTCACATGTTTGGGTCTAAATGTCTTATACATAACAATGACAAGTATCTCCTGCATAAATTTCAACCCAAATCTATTGAGGGTATTTTTCTAGGATATTCTCTTATAAGTAGAGCTTTCAGAGTGTACAATAAGTCAACTCTGAAAATAGAAGAGTCTGTTCATACTTCTTTTGATGAAACTAACCCCTCTCTACCAAGAGAGGATTGCGTATTTGATGAGGAGTGTGTACAAGAAATAGATGAACAGGATCATAGATCTTCTCAGACCCAAATAAATAGTCTGATGAACAACAGACAACATGGGTCTGTTGAAGAACAGACGACTCAGGATCACCCAACAAACATTCCAACAGATGACATTCATCAGACATCTGATTTACAAGGGGATAGTCAATCAGAACAGCCACAATATCAATCAACTCAGCTTGGACCAGATGGCGCAAACTACTTGACCAAATGGCATCCACCTGATCTAATAATAGGAGATGTCACCGCACCTGTTAGAACGAGATCTACTACTGCCAATGAATGTCTGTTCACTTCATTCTTATCTCAAATGAAACCAAAGAACATCAAAGAAGCTCTGATAGATCCCAGCTGGACTGAGTCCATGCAAGAAGAATTAAATCAGTTCACCAGGCTAAAAGTCTGGGAATTGGTTCCTATGCCCAAGGATAGTCAGATTATTGTCACTAAATGGGTGTTCAAGAACAAGATGGATGAAGATGGAGTCATTGTCAGGAATAAGGCCAAATTGGTTGCACAAGGGTATTCATAAGAAGAAGGAATGGACTGTGATGAGACCTTTGTACCAGTTGCCAGACTTGAAGCCATCAGGATATTCTTAGTATATACTGCTTCTGTAGGAATGAAGGTGTATCAAATGGATGTCAAGAGTGCATTTCTTAATGGGAGGCTTCAAGAAAAAGTCTATGTCAAACAGCCACCAGGATTGGAAGATCCAGACAGACCTGACCATGTCTACAAGTTACACAGGGCTCTCTATGGATTAAAACAAGCACCAAGAGCATGGTATGACACGCTATCTACTTTTCTTTTGGATAAAGGCTTTAATAGAGGTAAAGTGGATACTACTTTACATAACGAACATTTGCTAATTGTTCAAATTTATGTTGAAAACATTATATTTGCATCCTTTGAAATAAGTATAACTTAAGTTTTTCTTAGGCCTCCAAGTACAACAACTAGGAAATGGAATTTTTATTTCACAACGTAAATACCTGAGAGATACACTTTGGAAATATGGTATGGAAAATGCATCTGAGATGAGAACTCCTATGAGCAACTCTGTTAAAATAGATAAAGATGTAGAAGGTAAACTGTTTAATGCTACTAAGTATAGAGGCATCATAGGATCTCTACTCTATCTTTCTGCTAGTAGACCAGATATTTTGTTTTCAGTATGTTTATGTGCTAGAAATCAATCAGATCCCATGGAATCTCACTACATTGCTGTTAAGAAAATACTCAGATACCTGTAGGCAACCCCAGATATAGGTATCTGGTATCCTAACATTCAGATTAGTGGAATTCATGGATATACTGATGCAGACTATGCTAGATGTAGGTTAGATACAAAAAGTACTAGTGGAACTAGTCAATTCATGGGTAATAGTCTAGTATCATGATCTAGTAAGAAACAGAACTCTGTTGCTACTTCAACAGCAGAAGCTGAGTATATAGTTGCTGGTAGTTGTGTAGCTTAGATTCTGTGGATGAGATCATAGTTATCAGACTATGGTTTTAATTTGACAAATTGCCTAATTTATTGTGATAATATTTCTGCTATTGCCATATATGAGAATCCAGTATATCACTCTCGTACAAAACACATAGATATTAGACATCACTTCATTAGAGATCATGTTCAGAAACATGACGTGAAATTATGTTTTGTTCCTACTGATGAACAATTGGCTGATATTTTTACCAAGCCCCTTAAAACGACAAGATTCAATCTCATTTGTGAGAAGCTGGGTCTAATCTCATTAAGAGGTTAGGTTTTGTCTACAAATGATTTCATTGAGAATTTTTCAGATTACATCTATTCCTTAAGGATTAATGACTTGACGAGTAGAATGTATGACGACATATATTTAGTGAAGTTTGATGCATTGAACACTGGGATGTCTGTTGACACATGTATACTAAAATCTGATGAATAAAGGGAGATGAAGTCTGATTATGTTAGATGAATAGTCACAACGCGAGTACTACTTCTAATTTTTCAATCCTACGAAATCTTATCTGGTTCTACATCGAAAAGGAAACGCTAAAGTTTTATAATTTATCTGAGTGTGCTTGCTTTAAAATTTATAAGTCTACGTGAAAATGCATGCATGATTATTCAATTATTTTGATTGAGTAAATTCGCATGTATGAAGAAATCTAGGTGTAATTACACGTTTCCGGTTGTGTGTTTAGATAGACTTAATGGTCATAATGGATGGATATATATGGAATGCATGTGTTTAGCTGTCTTACCCAAGACTGGTTGAAATAAAAGAAATGATTAAGGAAGAGAGAGAGTTAATATGAACCACTAGTTTATTATGTGTGTTAAAACGTTTGGGATTCACTTTACTCCTGTGTCAGATTTCCTTGCACTTTTCACTCATGATTTTTCTTGTGGTTGAGATTCATTCACTGAAAGTGAAACGTTTTTCCCTCTACTATATATATACAGAGTAGTTAGGTTTAGGAAAACTCTTTCGAATTCCTTATCATTAGCGAATAACCTCTCCCAAAAACCCTAGTTTCCTAAAAATCAATTCACTTCACCAATGGCACCGTTCATCAGTATCCATACCGGATTAGCCGTCGAATTTAGTGCTTTAAGCGGAATCAGCAGGGAATTTGATGGAATTCTTAAGATGATCAAGATTCGGGGCTCGAGTTGTTGCTCAGTGCTGCATGCAGAATCTCATACTCCAAGGCAAATGAGTTCTTAGATAATGGAGTTGTACGAAAGGGTAGAGATGAATTTGGCACTACAGTTGATGGAGTGGAGATGACTGTCAGTGCAGATTCTATCAGATTCTACCACAAGGAGGTCACACTGGTATCTTTGACCACACTCCTATAACTGGGTGGCAAAAGATGATTGTGAATGTCCCGTTGAAGACAGGGATAATTCCGGTGAAGGATTTGCCCACTCACTATGGCCTACTGGCTATCATAGTGAAGAAATGTTTCATGTGTCAAGGATTCGCTGTTGATCAGATAGCACGGGGACATCTCGGATAGTTGCTACAATCATCATTGGTGCAAAGATAGATTGGGCATTCATCATGCTCAATCTATGGAATGAAAACATCGAGGAGGGGAAGTCCAACCCGAAGAGGAAGACTTATCTGAGAAGGATAAGTTTTTAACACTTTAAACCGGGAAAATTAACAAAAGTTGACGGAGTCCCTTTTCGTCTAACAAGTTCATATCCTTCAGGAGAAAGGAGTCTGGAGGAACAGATAGAACGTCTGAAGACGGGCCGTTTGATGGTCAGCAGACTTTCAAGAAGAAGAAGAAGACCTTTGGTGTTGTATCCGAGCCATCTGATGGCCAATAGACTTTCAAGAGGAAGAAGACCTCTGACACTGGAGCTCCTCAAAAGAAGCAGAAGGGATCTTCTCAACCTACACAGCAAGATCAGAGAGAAGAGCCACGTAGGGATGAAAGAGGAGATAATGAAATAATGATCAGAATCAAGGAGGTGATGGTCTTGATGGGCAGACCTCAGGGGGAGAGAAGTCAGTTGATCAGATTTCTACTCTTCCTCAAGGATCTAGGAGCAGAAACGAAGAGCAGCAACAGACAACTGTAGCTGAGCCAACAGATATTGAAGCTTTCCAGGCTCCTGATCCAGAGGAGGCTGACATACAAGTGTCTGCTACCCTTTCTGCAGAAGAACAAAGCCTAGGACGTCAAGCGGTGGAGGAATTCAATGATATTTCACCAGCTCTTTCAGATGATCTTCCTGAACAGCATACTATTGCTGTAGTAGACATCGGTAGACAGACCTACCTCGGATCGTGGTTAGACAAAAAATATTTACCTTGTATGAGTTTGAGATGAACTTGTAGTGGTGGAACGACTTCGCAATGAAATAAGCAGACTCATCTTCCTAAGGCAGAACCCATTCCAGGATCGTGTCCGCCTCAAAATCAGGAGCGAAAGTGATGGCCCCCGAAGGGATCTCCGAGTTTAAGAACTACTTCCTAGACAGACACCTCTAGTATGTGGACAAAATGGCTTCAAAGAAGGTTGAAGGTCGGGCCACCGACCTGCCCTGAAGCATCTCCAGCCCTGACAAGGGACAGGTCGGACGGGCCAACAACTTACATAGCCGACCTGGTCCTCTTTGGAGCCCTAATGGTGGCTATTGGAATGGGACATGTCCGAGCTGATGAGGTCGGAACCCCAGTGGCAGGAACGAAACCCTCAAGCCTCTCTTGCATGAAGTCGTCATAGATAGTCAAGTCTGCGAAACTCAGAGAGGGTTAAAAGTCAAGGAAATCGTTAAAAAGGAAACAAAAAGTGAAAGAAACTTACTAAGTCCCCCTTTACAAAGGTCTTCCCAGCACATCAACTTCTTGAAATAAAAAGTATAGCCGAACTCGGCCACGACCAGAAAGGAGGTAAAAGTTTCCATCAGAGGCGGAGACTGGAGCTCGGGCTCCCGGATGTGCCAAAGCGGAACGGTTGACCTGAAACAGGTCGGAATTTCCCAGTCCGATCGGTCTAGTTGGATGACCAAGAAAAAGTGCCCCCGCCATGTCTTGTGCGTTTCCTCTAACTTGTCAATCAGTCGTTTTTGCGTCTTGGATTGGAGATAATACCGCCCATGCTCCTTCACATAATGAAGTCGGTACAGCTTTAAGAGAATCTCGGGCTAGAAGGTTGGAAAACCCGCGACGGGTCAGCTCCAAAATGGCGGGTCGTCCTCCCTCGACCTGAGATCCTTGTGGGTCGGTCGGGTCGATCTCCTCTCATAGGGTGTGTCGGCTCCGTTCGGCCTCCACTCGTGTCGGCCCCGACCACATCGTCCACATATGCGATGCAGACGACCTCATCAAGGGTGAATTGAATGAATCAGCGCCGTCCCCGTGACTGTAATGTGAAGGATCGACCTCGACATGGCCACCACCCAACGCCACGGTGTCACCCAGCAACACCCCAAAACTCTCCTCAGAACCGAAGAGTTCCTCGCCAAGATCTCCTAGAAATGACATGGGAATGCTGAATATGCTTCACCAATCAGCCTCATCTAACTCCTGCTCGATCGGATTAAGATTGTAAAAAAAATCAAGAGTTCATGCAACATGATAGGGAAGAGAGATTTTCGAGAGCAAAGCAGTGTGAAGAGCCGAACCACAGCCAAGAAAAGAGGAGAGTGCATGGTGCTGGCTAGAGGAGAGAGGGGCGGTTGGCCATGCCTAAAGGAGAGGAGAGGAGAGGAGGAGAGTGATGAGAGGATAAGGGATGGAGTGAGAATGGAGCAAAGAGCGATGAAAAAATCTTTCACCTCGGGAAGATGAATGGCCACGTTCATACGGTTAAAAAACTGTCTTATCACAGCGAAGGTAATATGATCTCACAAAATGGGTTCACATACGGGGAAGGTCGGAATCGACCTAAGCTGAACCCTGGTCGGATCTCTTCGCCAAGCTTAGACCAAGCTCGAAATGGGCTCAGAACGAGCTGATTGGATGACCTCGAAAACAGAGGTCGGGGACAACCTATAAGGTCCGAAGCACTCTTGAAAAGAGTCAAGTTATCCCAACACACCTCAAAAACACTTTGAAAATAAAACTCCATATTCAAAGTCTTCTGTTTAACCAAATGAGGTTAAAATTGAAGACTTGAGGGGCAAATGATGGTCAAGTTGAAAATAAATTAACAGACGACATGGAGACTCACCAAAGAAACCAAGGGAGAAAGAATGAAGATCGGCCGACCCAGGCAAGGCCTAGCCCACCTCCCTTGCCGGCCTGCCATAGGTCGGGGTCGACCCCTTCTTGGCCGACCTACCTTGGTTCGGTCCCCTTTTCCAGCCTACCCTAGGTTGGCCTCCTTGGTCGGCTAGGCCCGGGTTGTCGTCCTCCTTTGGTGTTCACATCCCGATTTTGTCAAACGGAAGAATTACCCCTGAATGACAAGACCCATGAAGGATAAAGCCCATTCGTGAAAAAAGGCCCATCCAATTAGTTAATAATGCCTATAAATAGTGGAATTATCGCACACTTCGAGGTGATTCCTTCTCTCTCCACATTTACTCTTTCTCCACATATTCAAGTCGTATTCATCGGATTCCTGTAGACACTAACTTGACCGTCGGAGTGGGTTTTCGAGGTTGAAATCTCGGATCCTAGCTAACGGCGTTGGTTATTTGGTGGTGCGCATGTTTTCCAGCACTCCATCGTCTCCAACAAAACTAAGGTCTTCCGATCAACCGGCTCGCCTTAGGTTGACCTCCCGGTTCGAACGAATGATTCACGAGTCTTAATTGTTTTTCCAACTTACATCGGGCATCTCCAAAGGATAGATATCCACTCCCTCGCATCGATCAACTTGTTGACTCCATCTCGAGGTGCAAGCTATTGTCATCCAATGGATGTATTCTCGGGGTACAACTAGATCCAAATGGCCCTCGAGAATGAAGAAAATACTTCCTTCATTACGGAAGGTGGGACTTACTGTTACAAGGTTATGCCCTTCGAGCTCAAGAACGCGGGAGCAACATACCAAAGGTTGGTCAATGATGCCTTTGTCCCACTGCTGGGGGACATTATGGAAGTCTATGTTGACGATATGCTAACCAAAACGGTGGAAAAACTTATGACATCCTGAGAGACTATAAGATGCGACTCAACCCGGCAAAATGTGCGTTCGGAGTCTGATTGTTAAAATTTCTTAAGCTACATGATTACAAGTCAGGGTATATAGGCAAATCCGACAAAGTTCCAAACTATCCTAGACATGAAACCCCCACAAAACAAGAAAGAAATACAATGACTAACCAGTTGTCTCGCTACAATCGGGAGATTTCTCTCCTGGGAATCAGAGAGGGTGCTTCCTTTCTTCAAACCTCTGAGGGGAGCATTAGTCAACCTGGAATGGACCCCGGATTTCCAAAAGGCGTTAGATGAGCTCAAGGATTTCTTAAGACAAATCCCCCTCCTAACAAAATCGATAACAAGGGAAAAGCTTTATGTTTACTTGGAAACATCTTCCTAGATAGTTTCAGCAGTCTTACTCCAAATTGATGATGGGAAGCAAAAATCGGTCTATTTCGTCAGCAGAATATTCCATGATCTAGAAACCAGGTACTCCAAAATCGAGAAGCTCGCACTCGCACTTGTGAATGCCGCAAGGAAACTTAGACCCTATTTTGAATCCCATTTGATCATGGTGGTTACCATTCAGCCCTTGAGACAGATAAACACAAGCACGAGGAATTTGGGAGATTGATCAAATGGTTGGTGAAATTAACTGAATATGACATCACTTATGAACGCCAGATGGCTATTTAGGCTCAGGCACTTGCAAACTTCATGGTCGAATGCCGATTCCCGACTGCTCCTGATGTGGCAGAAATCGGTAAACGGGAGCTCGGTGCACCGGTTTGGAAGATTTATCCCGATGGCGCCTCCACCTAAAAGGGTCAAGGGATGGGGTACTTTTAGTCACACCAACCGGATGGGAGCTCTCTTGTGCATTAGACCTTAGATTCAAGCAACAAATAACTCGTATAATACGAAGCCCTAATATTCGGTCTGAACTTGGTAAAATACTTAGGGGCAGATCGGCTACAACTATTTACGGATTCAAACCTAGTGGTAGGCCAAATGAATGGTTCCTATGAGGTAGGAGTATGTGGGAACCACCACGGTGCCCGAATGCAAGCACAAAAGTGCCTTAGACAAGGAAACTTTTGGCCAACCATGCAAGCCGATGCAAGTGACCGGTGTCAAAGAACAGAAGACAACATCAACCAACTGGCTTACAAGCTCACGAATATCAAGATTCCATGGCGCATTGCACAATGGGGAATAGACCTTCTTGGACCATTTCCTTTGGCGACTGATCAAAGAAAATTTATCATTATGACAATAGAGTGAAAGTGTTATAATGATTAAACCTAAACAACCTAGAGGGGGGGTGAATAGGCTAATTGATCAGTATTTGATTCTGTTACAAAATTATGAATCAAACTCTGAGGAAAAAGGAAGTTATTGTTCTAACTGACAGTGCTTGATCTGATTTGTTGGTTGTTGGTGGATACAGAAATATAATCAGTAGTAGTAGAAAAATGAACACCAGAAATAACGTCAAAAATCCTAGTTCAGGGAGAAAAACCCACGGGACATCAAAACAAATCCACTATCACAAAATGGATTACAAAAGGTTTCAAGGTTCACCTTTCAACCTCTGAGTTTTACTGGATCATTCAGAAAACCTTGATATAACACAAAATTAAGATCACAACTGATCTACTAAGGGTTTTCAGGTTCACCTCTCAACTTCTGAGTCTTCTGGATCACTTGGTGAACCGTATCAAGAAAGAATGTAAGTATCTGTAAAAATGCACAAAAACTATGGAGAATGTAGGAATCTCCAAATATGAAATCCAACCAATCAAGGATGTAATGTATCTCAGAAAATCCCTAATTGTAGTAGTCTCTTAATCACAGGGAGAACAGAGAGTGGATGATTCTTGAAACTTGAAGCTTGCAGTTGAGATGAATTCACAAAGAGAGTATGTGTACTGAAGAATGAATGAAAATCTATATCTCAACAGAATCCTCCATCTCCCTTTTATAGATCCTGGATGTCTTGGAAAATATGTCAAATAGTACAGACATTCTAAAATATCAATTACTTCAACAGACTTCTAGCCAGACTTTAATGAAGTCTGTTGAATGAGCCCATTGTAGAGTCGTGGTCTGATGTAGTATCGAAGTCTGTTAGCCTTCGTCTGTTCCATTCTCACAAGTCTGTTTGAATTCCTTTGATCCAACGCTGCAATCTGTTGAGTTTTTACAATCCAAAAGTCCGTTATTAAAGGCAATAGTCCTCTGATCTTTATTAAAGCATAGTTAAGCATATATCTTCGGAACTCTGTAACACAGTAGGCACAGATCAGACTTCCCAGAATACAGACACATAGCAAACTTCTCAATCTTCATCTGAACTCTGTTCACTGAGCAATGAAACTCTCATACCCTGAAGTCTTCTCAGCCAGTATGATTTACTTAGCACTTCCACGAAGTCCTTTCTTCTCCAGAACTACGACTCTCTCAAGCACTTCCTAGGACTATCAGATGTCTAATACTAGAGATATAGAGTCTAATGACAAGAAAAAGCATAGAACACAAAAAAAAGTATTTTGACACATCAAATTATCAATGGTGACAGACATAGTAATTAAGGCATAAGTCTGATATACTTCTTTAATCTCCCCCTAAGTCTGATTCACCTCTTCAATCTCCCCCTATTTGATGTTGTCAAAAACTTTCTATGGATAAGCATAGGTTGTAAGTCAATCTCCCCTTATTTGTTGGAATACTTTATGAATGGCACAATCAGACACTATATTAGCCAAAAAGATATCATATATTAATTTTCATGCAAGCATAGCTATCAGACATCAATACATCAACAACAGAGATAACGGATAGCAGTTAGAAAACAAAACAGACTTATCCTATTCTACTCATGAACTCAACTCTCATTTTAACTCATATTTCTCCCCCTTTTTTTTTGACAAAATCAATAGGGTAGGATCCTAAGGTTTGGGTACGGAAATAGAGCTAGGTAGTCATTTTTTTAGTAGTTGAAGTATATGTATTCTTTCCAAGCTTGTGTTTGTAGATGTGTGATCAATGTTGAGCACATTGCTATGGATGTTGTCAGTCTTAGAACGCAGAACCCCCAGAAGAGCCTTTAAATCTTTGACGTTGTCACTAATTACTTCCATATCTGATTTGATGAAGGCATTATCAATTTTCACTTCATGAATGATTTTTTGTACAGCTTTCCCTCTTTCAGATCCAACAGTTGCTTCATGCTCAAAAGTCTTCAACAGCGCCATCTGACATTATTGCAGCTCTTCCAAGTAATCACTAATTTGTTTTTTTAGATCACTGAAAGTCTGCCTTAGTCTGAAATTGAAATCATACATCTTTTCTGCAACTGTGGCTATCTGTTGAGACATTCTTGCTTCAGATTCCTCAAGCATCTTCTTGATTCTTTCTTCATGAGCTTGAAGCCTATCTTCAACTGTCTGAGGAATGCTATCTGTTGGGGCAGGTGGGTGGGAGGTTCGCCGAACCGGGGGAGGTCCATTTTTCTTTTTTATCTCAGCCGGAGTAGGTCGGCCAAGGGGGCATAGGGCGACCCAAACCCGGGGCGGGTCGGCCAAGGTTCGAACTTTTTTAACCGTTTTCCTTATATGGAAGGCCCTGACTCAACACCTTCAGCTTCGGCCTTTCTTTGAGGATCAGGTCATTCAATTAGATCAGCAACTGAAAGTCCTCAATCAGCAGAGGGAAGCTCTCGACCAGGAGCGAGAAGCTGGATTAAAGCTTCAGGCAGAACTAGAGGTGTCTTAGCTTGGGTCAGCCGACCTTCGCATTCAAATGATATGAGTAGAGGGAGGACGTCGGAGCTTAGAAAGGGTAGGCTGCTGAGGATGGGAACGCCGACGACAAGGTTGCCGAAGATGAAGCTCAAGAGTAGCTCTTTTGAGCTTCTCCTTTTCTTTTGCACTCACTTATTATTTTTATTTCAATTGACATTTGGGTTTGAGGGTCTTGTTTACGGACCCCGGTATCCCTCTGCATTGTCTTTGAAATTTATGCAAGTCTACCTGTTCTTATTTTCTGCACGTGCTTTGTAACTTTAGGAAGATTTGCAAGGTTGAGTTAGACTTGTTCTCATCGATCCGAACCTTACAAACCCAAGCTGTCTGATGACCTAAAGGAGTTATTCCATTAAGGTCGATCCGACCGGAGGGAGGTTCGCCGACCGAGGGCAGGTGGTGTCGACCTGAGGTAGGTGCGACCGACCCGGGTTGGTGGCGTCAACCCGTTGCTTGTCCGCCTGACTCGAGGGAGCTTTTCCCCATTCGGGTCCGGTCGACCCGGGGAAGCTCTCTGGTCCGGTCGACCCGGGGAAGCTCTTTCCCATCTGGGTCGGTCCGGTCAACTCGGGGGAACTTTTCCCCATCTGTGTCCGGCCAACCTCAGATAGCTCTTTGCCACCTGGGTCGGCCCGGGCTCCCTTGTGGTCGATCTAGGGGGTTCTTTTGTTTCTAGACCTTATAATTTTTCCTAGGTTTATTTTGCCCTTTATTCATGAGTCGATCGATTACTTTTCTTGGGATTCGACCTTCAAGTTTTTAACTCTTTCCATTATTTTAAGGTCTTTTGCCTCGCTCCGAGGTCTTTTTATGGGAATTTTATTCTGAGTACGAAATTCAAACATTAGGTGAAAAGATTAAATACTTTTATTCAAGGCATGGCCACTTCAGGGCGAGTAAATGATCTTATCCCTACTACAAAAAAATATAGTAGTGACAAGTACGAGTCGATCCCACAGAGAACGGTTTTTTCAGATTTTGTGAATTAATTTAGCAATCTATCAATTTTATGTAAATTTGGGGGGAGGGGGGGTTGCTTTGTTTTGTTGAGAACAAGAATTAAACTAAACATTGAAAATAAATGAATATAGATCAATTGAGATGTTTTTCTTGAGATTTAATCAAATTTGACAAAACGTTTCGTTTTTGTGATCTTCACTTGTCATGGATTTTAATCATAGATTAAAGATTTTTCATTTCATGTTCTATTATGATAGGTGTTTATAATTAGGCTCGACAAAAAGAGAGTTGTCGATATAGCTATTGATTAACGTAAAGCATGGAATAATCAAACTAATACATTTACTCTATGTCGAAAAGAGAATGTAACAAAGACTAAACATATTGCATTATGAATATTTCTCAAACTCCTCACAATAATGACCTAGCACAGATTAGCGGCAAATTGTGCTCGTTACATGTGATCATAGGTAAGCCAAAAGAGAATGACATTAACCTACAAATTTGCTACTAATATCAACCAAAAGGGAATGGCTTGATTGCTTACATATTTCTCTAACATAATTAGATGATCAATCCAACTATAATAGACAAACAATTGTAGATAATTCCAACACATGAAATGATATCATAAACAATGGACGTGAAATTATTAAAAAAAGAGATCAAGTCTCATAAAATCCGTGACTAAGTAGCAACCACTAAGCCATACTTAGAGTTACTCTACCATCGTCACAATACGAAACAAACAGTTCATGTTGAACTCATAAAAGGTCATCTCGAAATACAACTAACAAGAATTGAGAGATACAAAACCCTATACCAATGAAAATTGATCTAAACAGAAGAAGGACAATGATCTCTTCAATAGATTGAGTTGTGTAGCGTCGATCTTGTTGTGATCCGTAGAAACCGTCGTCTCAAATTGAAACAGCGTCTCTAACTCTCTGGATAACCTTCGTAAACCAATGAAAAACCTCCTGTTTTTCGAACTCCCTTTTTGACTTTTAGACATACATATATATAGAAAAAACAAAATGTAACAAATTTTCCTAAAAATAGAGAAAAATAACAACAAGCTCTCATAAGGAGCAGGGCCCAAGCATCATAACAATAGCCCATGTTCAGAGAACTTTTGAAAACCATTGTACACATCCTATGCCTTGTGTGCACGGCCCGTGTCTATTCCAAACATGCAAATTTCAATGACGTGCAAACACGTTCCACAAACTTGTAAATCAACAGAAAACTTCAGAAAACAACCTGAAACTTCTCACAATTAGCTCATCATTAGAAAACACGCCCAATTCTTCACTATTGCAATGAAAACAACAGATTCTGAAGTATCGATACCAAAATTACACTAAAACTAACACAAACAAACGATTTTGCCTAAGAAAATGATGCGTGTTTCACACTCATCAAACTCCCCGAAACCGAAGATTTGCTTGTTCCTAAGCAAAAGAAAGCATACAATAAGAAACAAGAACAATGTAAAATGAGCAACTCAAGACAAATAAATAAGCAAGTGTCATCACACATTTTTGTACAAGCCAATTCATAACTCCATTCTCGTTACACTACGGGTAATCATGCTCATATCTCTACACGATCTCCTACAAGGCTTCACTCACCATCCCACAATGATCGTCAGGATCATTTCAACGCTCTTATATCATATGCAAAGATAAAAGTTCAGCTTGAATAAGATAACCAGCTATAAGCATTCATATATTAACCACCTTCTTATCTGAACCAAGTGTACATCGTATCTCATTTCAATTATTAGGCCGGCATCAAAGAAAATATCAAAGATAGGTAAAAGGAGGTCGGTCATTTGGTTTGTGGTAATTGTGCTATGTTAGGTTTTCTTCCAAATAAAAGCTCATAACGGGTTTTTTCAAGAATTGGTCTAATCAAGGCTCTGTTAAGGATATATGTTGTTGTGTTGATAGCTTCTGCCCAAAAGTTCCTTGGTAGATTACTATCCAGCAACATGGTCCTTGCCATTTCTTCTAAGGATCGGTTCTTGCCTTCTACCACACCATTTTGTTGTGGTGTGTGTGGGGCGGAGACACTGTGATCCACTCCGTTTTTCCTACAATAGTCAATAAAGGAGGCATTATCAAACTCAGTTCCATCCTCTTAGAAACTAGTTTATGTTCAAGTTGGTTTTCGAATGAAGCTTTCAAAATCTTCAAAAGTATCACACTTATTAGTCAAAAACACCATCCAAGTAAATCTGGAAGAGTCATCAACAATAACAAAAACAAACCTGCTTTCCCCTCTACTTCTTACTCTCATTGGACCACACAAATCCATATGAATAAGTTGTAAGGGTTTAGATGTACTTACCACTCCTTTTGCTTTGAATGAGGACTTAACATGTTTACCTTTTGCACAAGGGCCACACAACCCTTCATTTTCATAACTCATGGAAGGTAGGCCTTCTTCCAGATTTAAAGTGTTGAGTTTGTTGAGCAAATGGTAGCTTGCATGTCCTAAACGTTTATGACAGAGGAGTGGTGTGTCATCCTGTACACTTAAGCAATAGAGTTTCTTCTTGGGAATTTCATTCAGAGAGATCTTGCACACATCCTTGACCCGGTTCCCTTGTAGCTGTACATTTCCTATGTTCACATTCTTGACAGCATAGTGAGTTTTTGTAAATTCAACAGTGTTTCCATTATCACAAAGCTGTGATATGGTCAACAAGTTATGCTTCAAACCTTTGATGTAAAGGACATTGTCTATGGAGTATTGAAGTGTTAACCCAACCTTACCAAAACCGATAATAAAACCTTTTTTATTATTACCAAAGGTAACACTTCCTCTATTTGAGGCTTCTAGTGAGAGGAACAATGATTTATCTCCTGTCATATGATGTGAGCACCCGCTGTCCAAATAACAGGTGCTATTCCCTCTCACCCGAACCTGCATACATGGTTAGGTTCTTGATTTAGGAACCCATCTTTCGCTGGGTCCCTTCTTTCTATCATTCCAGAAGATTGGAGTTGGTAGAACAGTATAACCTGCTTTCTTAGCAACTAAAATGTTAGTTTCAAGAATCCTTTTTGATTTAGCACAATCATTCATAACATATCCTTTATTACCACAAAGCATACAAATTCGGTCACCAGGCAAGTTAATATGCTTCTTTCTTTCCCAAGGATTTCTTCTAATGACCTCTCTAGGTGGCATTCCTAGAACTCGCTTGTTTGGCTTGTCCAGTAATTTGGATAAGTCAAGTTTACCTTCTGAAAATTGAATAAAGATCTCACTGTCTTTGTTTACTGTTGGCATGTTTAAGTTCAAATCACTACATTATCCAGTGATAATTTTGGGTGGAGATTCATTTTTTTCAGTGCTCGATTCCTTCAAAGATCTATACTTCATTTCAAGCTTGCTGTATTGCATGGACTGGTCCTTAATGATGGGCCATAACTCTGTGTTTTTGCTCTTAACCTGCTTAACATCAAATTTAAGCAATTCCTTTTATGCACTAAGTTCATCATTTTTCTGCTTCAGTTTTTCCTACTCAGTTATAAGATCGGCTAGATTTTCTTCAAGAGCATTTTTCTCAAAGGGCTATTTTTCATGAGTCTCAATCAAGTTAGTAAAAATTTCCAACATATTGTTCCTAGGCAAAATATGCATGTCTCTTTTTAGTGAATCGAAACTAATATCTACCTTATCATTGAGATCTTCTTATTCATCTGTTATAGCCATCAAACAATCTTTGATGTTGCTTTCTTCACCTTCCTCTTCTCCTTGTTCTTCTTCACTTTCAGAGCTGAACTCATCCAAGGTTTCACATGATACCATCATGGCCATTTTGATGTCAGCTTCTGAAAATCTTGCCCTTCTTGCTTTTGGTGTGTCTGTCTTCCACGTAGGATAATCTTTTTGAAAGTGACCTGCTTTATCACATTTAAAACATTGATTAGCACTTGGCTTTGAAATAAAACCTTTTGATTTTGATTTAGAGAATTTTTCCTTTTTCTCTGATACTTCCTGATGAGAAAACAAGATTATCCTCATCTGCATGTGAAGATTCTGATTCGTCATCATGAACCGATTCAACCCTAAGAGCCAGTCCTTTTCCTTTTTTTGTCGCTTCAATGGCATCATGACGCTATATAAAGTTCTCGTGGGTCAACAGTGATCCAATTTGGTCATCAATGTTCAATTTTTTTTAGATTCTTGGCCTCTTGAATAGTAGTGAACTTTGGCTCCCATGATCTAGGAAGACTTCTCAAAATCTTCCGAACTTGATTTTCTGCAGAAACATGTTGTCCTAGAGAATCTATCTCATTAACAATGTCAGTGAATCTTACATATATTTCTGAGATAGATTCTTCCTTTTTCATGATGAAGAGCTCATACTTTTGATTCAAGAGAAAGTTTTACCTGGTTTGTTCCTTCATATGTTACTTGTAATTTATCCCACATCTCTTTGGCTGACTTGCAAGCTGATACACGATTATACTCTTTTGCAGACAGACCCCATATCAGTAATTTCTTTGCTTTGGCATTCTTTTTCAGCTTGCTAAGATCATGTTCATCCCATTTGTCTTCAGGGTTTAGGACAGTTTCATCTTTATCATTCTTGTTTTCAACTTTGAGTGGTCCGGTTTTGATGATCTGCCATAGCTGGAAATCCTCTGCTAGAATGTAAGTCTCCATGCGTTCGTTCCAGTAAGAATAGTAGCTCCCATCGAAGAGGGGCGACCTTTGAGACGAAAGACCCTCTCTTAAATACTGCCAAGACATAGTCTGATCTCCTTCTCACGTGGTAAGCGTTTAAGAAGGTCAGGCTCTGATACCAATTGGTAATTCCCAGTCACAGAAAGACTCAAGAGGGTAGGGTGAATTGAGTATTTCCAATTCTCGAATTTTACTTGAACCGTTGATTGTAATTCAAATGACTTTGTTCTCGTAAATGATTCAGTTCATGATTCAGTTCAGTTCTTGTTTATGAAAATGATGATCAGTGGAGAAATGTAAAGACACAGAGTTTATACTGGTTCGTCCCCAACTAAGTCAAGGATTTACATCCAGTGTAGAGGCACATCAATGTAATATAACATCCCTAAGTACAATCTATCACCTCTTGCTTACAGACCTTACTGCAAGACTCCAAAACTTGTAAACCCTGTCATAAGCCCGTTCACCTAGTCTACCCTAAGACAAGAAGAACTACAATATAAACACCTCCTATACTGTAGTCGCCTATACCAACCTAGGTCAAGGTTTCTCTACGCAACAATCCACTCCATAAGTGATTGTTATGACACACAAACAATACAGACTCAAACAATGATACAAAGTGATACCTTGTTGATCAGTAGAGCAATGAGCACATTAGATTCGAGCATATCTTTTATCGTTTTAAAATATCAAACCTCTTGATTCACCAAATCTCGATTTCGCAAGAACACCTTGAAAAAACCCATCGCAGTTTTTGTATTTTTTTTGAATTGATGATGATCAGAATGTTTTCCATCTTGATAAATAGTGAAAACACCATTTCGTGGAGAGGTAGAGTTAGGGAGAACATGGCTAAACCAGAAGATGATCTGGTCAAAAAACAGCCTAGCCACTATCCCACAAAAAATAGGATTTTGTTGAGAAAACATTGTTTTTGTAAAACCCTATGACACAGCCTCGTTTAAAACATTCTGCAGATGAAAAGATATTTTTCTAAAATAAATATCCAATTTAAAACACTGAAAAATTGCTTTTAAACCATTACTCGAAAAATCAGGATTCTGTTACAAGGCTGTCGCTGTGACAAGAACTAATTCTTAGTCAAGGTTAGGTTCTTAACATGTTCAAGGTAATTCAAATCCTGTGTGCTTATCACTACAACTAATAAACAAGAGTACCAACCTATCTACAACACACTTTTACACTACTTGAAAGATCTGCAGCTCCATCTTGTAGTCTTGGTGTATTGTCCTTGAGTTGTCATCTTTGGCTTGAAGTTTGATTACTTCCTTGATTTGCAATCTTGTAACCATCAGATTCCTCCAAGCTCGTACATTGCACCTACACATCTTCAAACTTGTAAATCATTAGTGCTCTACTGTTTGTCATCATCAAAACATCACAAGGTTCAACAAGAACGTTGAACAATGAATAAGATTAAGATAGGAAAGGAGACTCACTAGTACTATGAATGGATGCTCAAAATCACCCCACTTTGCAATTGTCTTGTTTATATAGGAATAGATTTGTAACGTTACAATGATGGTGGACTATGAATTGGAGAGTTGAATTGTTGTAACCGTTGATATAAATTACGGTGTTGATCAGGCTTGATGATGGCTCTTGATTGGGTAATTTAAAGGTAGTAATTGATTAGGCTTAATCAATTGTAGTAACGGTCGGATTAGGAGGTGAGAAATCTCAAAAGTAAAAAAGAATAAAAATAAGTGAAAATTCTCTTGGGGTACCAATTTCAAAGTTTATTTCCAAGAAGGTACCATAAAGGAACTTTATTCTCACTAGGTACCACTTAAAGAAAAAAACACAATTTATATCCTTATTTGTCCCTTTTTCAAATTTGAAGATCTCTCCTCCTTCGTATACAATCCATACACCAGTTTCAATTGTCGATCATCATCATCGTCTTTTCTCTTTCACTGATGATCATTATCTTCATCACTGATCGAGCAGAGGATATGTGGTGTTTGCCGAATCAATAGAGTAGAGGATATTCGTATGTACAGTTCTATTCACCTCCATTAACGTTGTGTTTTACATCATATTCAATATTGAGAGCGTGATCAGACTGAGAACACAAAACGGATTCTGTGTATCCTGTGGATCGTGGGTGAGGTCAATAAAAAGAGTTTGGCAAGAGAGCGTGGGGGTGTGCTTTGCCTTGCAAATTCGTGGGTTCCTTTGTATTGTTGGGAAGCCAATAAAAGGTTGATCTTTTGATCGTAAATCGTTATTGTTACATTGCTGGTTCTATGATATTGATTGTGTGGCTCGTTTGTTCTTGTCGAAACACGAAAACGAGACGCAAGCTGCTCGAAAGATTTTCGCTGAGTAAAACAAAAACTTGGTACGCTTTGCTGGTGTTTGCTGGCTGATTCGTAGGGAATTGACACATCACAGGGGTTGGTTTGTTGCGAAAAATTTGGGGCCAGAATCGACCCTGTGACACTAAGCCATTTGAGGAGCGGACAGCCCAACATCATCGAGATAATAAAGCATATGAGGCATGGACCAACGGGACCGTGGTGCACGCTTCATTGTGTTGAGCTGCTTGCACGATCATCTCAATGCTACATATGAGCATTGCACCTGTAGACACCCCATGGTCAACCATTTAGTTTTAATCTATAAGATTTTACATATTTTAATCAAATATACGTTATTAATAATATTTATAAAACATCAAAAATCATTTTAAGATCAAACTTTATCTTTTCAATTAATCCACGAGATTTTATGTTTGTAGAATATATGTATTCGTACGATTTTAATAATATATGTCAAGCATATGTATTAAGGATGTTATAATTATGTTTATAAAACGTGGTTGTAAGTTTATAATCATATGTATAAAACATATGATTGCAAGTTTATAAAATATTATTGTTTATTTGTAAGTTTATAAAACATAAACATTTGAGTTGATATGACCCAAATCCATTCTCCTTCACCCTTAGGTGGCCCAAAAAACCACTTCTCAGAACAATTTCCCTCTTCTCCCTTAGGCGGCCCAATTCTCCTTCACCCCATCACCTCCTACGATCAACCCCTGAATTCTCCTCAAACCGCCCCACGATCCCGAGTCATCCGTCACGCCATCTGCAACAACCAGTGAGATCGCTGCCCTTATCCACCTCAACCTCCCACAACAGAGGTGCCCCCAATCCGTTGAAGGCCCCCGATATTTCCTTTGTGTCTTTTTTTTTTTTTGGCTCCCTAGGGTAGGGATTTTCCAGATAGAGACGACCTCGAAATTGATTTCTTTGGGGGTTTCAAACATTTTGGGTTTTGTTTTCTTGGTGTGTGTGGTAGTGCGATTTTCGGTGTTCGACGACGTTGGGTGGCATTCTTCGACGGCTTCTGGTGGCGGTCCCTTGACGCTGCTCCATCCCGAGGTTGAAGCATCGCTCGGTGGTGTCTCGGTGGTGGCTCACTTCCGTTGGTCTCTTGTGGGGTTTGCAATTTGGTCGAGGTTAGTCTCGGCTGTCTTGTTTCCTCAATCGATGACGACGAATAGTCCGAGCCTCATTCGATTCTGTTTGACTGTGCAAACTCCCCAATAATCGCCGGAGGAAGGCGGCAGCCCAAGGCTCACCACGCCTCCGACAAGGTGGCCGGTAATGCACCCAAAAAAAAAAAAAAAAAAACTGAGGCCATAACCCCTCGACTACCTACCTTCGTTGGTTGTTCGATCTATGCGCTTTAACTGTTTTGTTCGACTTCTTGCTTGCTCAAATTTGTGATGTTTGATGTCCTGTTGATGTTTTTGGTTTTCGTTTGGATTTCGGTTGGACTTCAGTGATCTCTGTTTGTTGTTTGTCTTCCTGAACATGTGGATTCCATGCTGTTTTGTTTGTATAATTTGATGATTCATGTAATTTGTATTCTGTTGATGATCTATGTGATTATAGAAATTGATGTTTAATCGAACAAAAAAAAAAATGAATAAGAACATAAATCTGCCTTTAGCTATCTATGCTGTGATTGGTTTCCGACCTGTGATGAATTACTGTAAATCCCTACAGAAATTTGAGGCCCATTTTTTAATAATTTATCGCTTATGCTAATCGAACATAAAAAAAAAAAAAAAAAAAAAAAAAAAAAAAAAAAAAAAAAAAGAATGCACAATAATTTAGCATTAGAAATATCACATTATAAATGGTCATATAAAATACGTAACATATAAAACATTACAAATGTTCACATAAAGTATATGACATTTTGAACATTATGAAATACTATAAGTATTCACATAAAAAGAATCACACTATAAATATCCCTATAAAATGTATAACATTTTGAGCTATAATACTTACACTATGATTACCCACATAAAATGTGTTATACCAAAGGTTATGACATTATAAATGTTATAGAAACACCAAAAATATGAAATATATAATATTTTGATCATCTAATAACATTATAGATGTACATATAAATGTATAATATTTTGAAATATTATAAGTGTGTAATATATGAAATATTACCAATATTCATACCAATGTATAACATTTTAAACTATAATGATAATACTATAAGTATCCACATAAAATGTAACACATGAAACATTATAAATGTAAATCATTATAAATGTCCAATTAAAATATACAACATTAAAAATGTCCCACATATATTATAAAAATAAAAAGGTATAACATTTTCAATCAAAAATTACATTATAAATGTATATTACTAAATGTATAATATTGTAGTCCAATATTACATTATAAATGTCCAAAATGAAAATGTATAACATTTTCAATCAAATAATACATTACAAATGTTGAAACATACAAAATGTATAACATTTAACCAATCAAACATAATATTAAAATATACAACCTAAATGGTGGAACATAATAATCAAATATAACATTAAAAATGTACAATTAATCAAAACATTATAAATGTCTAACATCAAAAATTTCTGATAACATTATAAATATTTATTTCAAAATACATAACATTAAAAATGTATACACAAACCAAATCAAATCAATATGTAAACCCATTACAATGGCATAATCACCTAAGCCCTAAAATAAGGCGAAAGAATCTATTAAGTTTAAAACACATTCTAAGCCGTTAAAAGACTTCATATCTGAACTACATGTGACTTGATCCCACAAGGGTATGTAGGTAGTCTTCACAGACGCAGTCGCGTAAACTATAAGTTAATAATCAACCTTAGCACGAAGTTAACACACCTTAACTCTAAGTTCATACCCGAACTACATAAGGCTTGATCCCTCCAAGGATATGTAGTCAACCATATCGGTGCAGTCATAATAAACTCTAAGCTAAAATTTAACTAAAAGTTATAATCGATGAACTACATTTGGTTTGATCCCACCATGATATCACTAAAAAAACAGGTATAGTTTGCGACGGATCAATTCCGTCGCAAAAAGGAATATTCCGTCGCAGGAAGACATTTGCGACGAAATCTGCGAAGGAATATGCCGGATTGACTTTTTCCGTCGCAGAAAATAATTTTTAAAAATTATTTTGCATTGCGACGGATTCCGTCGCATAAATAAATAAATTATGTTTAAATTAATTCCTAACATAATTCAATAATTCAATAATTAAATAAAATAAATATAATTATATTCATCTACGACGGAATCCGTCGCAAAATATATTTTTAAACTGCGACGGAATCCGTCGTAAAAGTAATTCAATTATCATTCACTTTATTTCTTAATATAATTAAATAAATAAATAATCGTATAATAACTATATTTTATTGTGACGGAATCCGTCACAAATTAAACATATTCAGCGACAGAATCTGTCGCATAATATAAATATAAATATTTTGCACTAATGAGTTTTGCGACGGAATCCGTCGCAGAATGTGAATTTTTTTAAAAAAATTAAATAATAATTATTGATACCGCAGAATGTGAATTTTTTTTAAAAAATTAAATAATAATTATTGATATTTACCGAAATAGCTGTTTTAAATTACAATATCACGAATAATTACTCCAAAAAAACAAACCAAAATCGTATAGAATAGAAAAATATATTTCGAAGTTACATTACATTATTACATTACAAGTGTATATATACTAATGTCCGGCTAACCCGGGATGTCGCTGCTCCAGAGGGCAGGAATCATCGTCTGAACCCGGAGGGAACCTCGGCGTACCAGTGCCAGTCTCTGCCTGACAGGTGGAATCGGGATCAGCGCCCATCTGTCTCATCAAAAAGGCAATCTGAGCCTGCATCCGTTCCATGGCCTGCTGCTGCAACGTCTGCACCTCCTGAGATACTCCAGAGTCACGAGCAGACTGTGACTGTGACCTGAAGATTACAGACAGCTGCCTCTTCGGGTAGAACTGCGTGGCAGCCGACCCAATACTGTAGACCCTTCCCTTCTGTGGCCGTGCGACCTCTATGTAAGTCTGGGAAGCGGCTGCCGCAAGCTGCTGCTTGGAGGCCTCTGGATCCAAAGACGAATCCGCCTGTGACTCCAGAAGCTGAGCGAATCGCTCCAAAAATAAATCCTGCGAATTCCATGTGAACGAGTTGGAAAAGAAAGAAATGAACGTAATAAAAAGGTAACAATTAGTGAAACAAAGAAGGATTCAAAGTTCTTACCCGAAAACGAGTAGCCGTCTCGTCGGCGATAGGAATGTCAGCTAGTGACTTCCCCGCTAATATAGCCTCCACCACGCTCGGAGTACCCAGCTTCTTATGGGTCTCCACAAAGAGCTCCAACTCCGTCACCTTCCTCTTCAAGCCATGCTCCTAAAAATTATTTCAAATAATAAATACTTAAATATTTTATGAAACACAAGATGTGAAAGAATTTTAACTTGAATAATGTTACTTACCATGCGCTCTGCGACGGCGAGGGTGGACATACAACCCTGGCTGTGTGTAGCATGTCTCTGAGATCGGTTTCTTGCGTTAATCCTCGATCTCTTCAGGATCTCAGGGGACATGCCGTATCGATCCATGAGGCATTGACCGATCTCGGCACTAATCCAAGGGAGTGGACATGCCTCTATGTCGTCGCAGCGCTGGAGAACTATGCACGCTCTGTACATGGAATCCCGCATACGCACATCCAACTTGGCCTCCCAAGCTGCATGAACTTGGGAGTCCAAGGAGGAATCCCAAGAAAACAAAGCCTGCAATCGAAAAATAAATATTATAAACTAGGAGGATTAATGAAATAACAAAACCTAAACCCTAAATTATCAAAGAATTGAACTTAAGCACATACCCGGAAATATCCGAACATACGATCCCGATAAACCGTAGGGACCTCTCCGAAGTTCATCCATGGCTCCTCATAGAAAGCC
>JAOVYX010016699.1:0-23956 GCA_035668315.1 Drosera spatulata
TTTATTTAAATTATAATCATATAATATGAATCAAATAAAATCAAATCATGTAAATATAATAAAGTACCTTCGTTTGCTTTTTGATCTCAACTGGTTAGAGACTTGGTGCTGATAACGTGTTATAACATAAACGTTTACGCCGGATTAACTTCTTCGAAAGATAATTGTCGAAATTAACAAAATAATAAAATATTTTAGAGAGAGATTAGAGGAAAAAAGAGAGATTTTCTTCTCTTGAAAATGTATACATAACACCTTCCAAATGAGCTCTATTTATAGGACTCAAGGTAATTAATTAACATCGAATTTTCTCACATAATCAAGGTGATTAGGTATAATTAATAGTTAATTAGATAAGTCCATTTAATAGCCTCAAAAGTAGGTGAGATCTAAAGAAAATATCTAGACTTAGATGTAAATACATCACTTTCAAAGGATAGTTTTAATTATCTAATTACAATGCACAGGACTATATATGCAATTTGCTGTATAATAGTTACAAAACCATTAGAACTATATCAAATAAAGAAAGATAGAAACTAGTTAGTCTGTTTGCAACAAGTTCTCGATACTCTCCCCTTTATATATAAAATAAGATTCATTGAACTAGATTTAATGGCGAGCTTTTTTTTTTTTTTTTTTTTTTATATGTCACATACTTTGAATGAATTAAAGCACGTAGCATCAACATCCCGAAATATATCACGTACATATGTATCCCTTAGCAGACGTGTTATGAACGAACTCCTGCTAAGTTCAGTTGAATCGAGCTAAAGGCTTCGCATTTGATCATTTCCATATTAAAATGGACCATATATTCAAGAATTGCAAATGGAGACTTGAAGCTAAATGGATTACTTTCTACCATCGTATCGATAGTGTTTATATTGTTCGTGCATCACATTCGCAGGAGGTGTCGAACCCCAAGGTGAGAGAGAAATGTTGCACTACAAAAATTCATATAATTAACGACAGTCCTATCCATCGCTAATTTCATCGCAAACAAGATTTTACGACAAACTTATGACGGAAACAGGCCATCGCTTATAGTCTAGTGGCAAATGAATTTTGCAACGGATATTTGAATTTCCGTCGCTAATTAGCGACCGACAGATTAGTGGTCGCAAACCATGCTGGACAAAGGTTAGCGACGGATGTACAATTGCCGTCGCTAATTAGCAACGAAACCTGATGCAATACGTCACAAACTCTTAATTTTCTGACTTCATAATTCAACGACGGATCCTGTCGCAAAACCTCATTTTTAGGGAAATTTTTTTGGTTAAAATCGTGCTTCCTCGCTACATACATGCTACCAAACACCCAAAATTTATAGGTTGGGTTACAAACAAGCATCAATATAATGAAAGATATAACAACGACGTTTAAATCGTATTTAAATAGGTTACACATTACTATTGTTCAAATAACCAAAAAATCTAACATATAATATTACAATAATAAAACCTAAAATGCAGTGGTCTGTTCAACGACATCGTGGGGAGACAAAAGATCCCGAGGATGGTGAGGAGGCCGATCAAACAGGTTGTTACCACGGGCCATGATGTAGTATCAACCTCCACATCATTTTCGTCGAACAAGACATCCTGGAAATCATAGAGGCAAATCAAATCATTATATCAAAACCTTCTTTTATAAACATTATATCAAAATCTTTGTTCATCATTTCACCATATCAACAAGATCGTAATTACAAGGAAAACCACTTGCATGAGAGTACATGAATTAAAATGATATGATGATCCTTTCTATTCTATGTCAACTAGTCGAGATGATGCAAATAACAGTCATAAAAATACCAGCAGCCATTAGCAACACTAAAAAAAGCTTCCATATGATTAGAGCCGATTAGTTTTATATGCTATCAAAAGTACATAACTGCATAAAGTCTTGTTTCAGCTAATAGCCTCAGGTAGACCAGTTTCATTCAACAATAAGTGAAGTATAGATGTGTAAGTTTTTAACAATCAGCAAGTATATAAGAGTGTTGACCGAAATCATGAACTCTGATTTGTATCCGGCAGTTTGTAAAGGATGTGCCAAAAACTGAAGAAGTTGAGCTTAATTAATACACTTGTGAGATGTTTATTTGTCCTAGTATCTCCCTCACATAAAAGATATTGAAGGCGGAGCCTCATCGTACCTAGAAGTCTCATTTTATCAAGTGTTGCTCATGCTGAAGGACCCTACTCAAACTAAAACTAGGTCTCCTGATAGGTTTCAAATCTTAAACACTGTCAATTGAGTTCCTATCAAGCAAGGGCTAACATTAAACTGACAGCAAAGGAGAAAATAAAGGAAAGGCAGTACCTTGATTAATTTAGCATCAGGACGCTCATATAAAATTAGAGCCATAAGCTAGCCCACGTTGGTTTGAAGGAGCCACTGGAGTATCTGCAAACAAAGAACAAGATTTCATGAAAAGAACTTCTAGTTTTACCATGTGCAGTCTCGACCACTATCAAAAATCTCTTATTTGAGGGCATTAGTAGCATAACATAGCATACGAACAAAATTGCCGTTGAATTGCAGAGGAAAACTTGACAAAAGGGATAACTCGGAAATAACCAAGACTACAACTTCTCCAAGCAACTACATTAAAAGCTGAGCAGCATTCTGAAATAAAGAGTCAAAATAAGAACAAGTTTCAAGAATTACCAATGGGCGCTCCAAAGGCACCAGGAGGCAGGGGATCAAACTCCACTACAAGTGCCGGTCCATCTTCCCATAAAGGCTCTTCTAGCTGCGCTTCAATAAACATAATAGCTTGTTGTTCCAGGGTTACTTGAGGCGGCTCGTAGTACCTATAAGAAGGACTAATCCGGGACAAAGCAACCCCAATAGCCCGTGGTACCACAGACCTCCGTGCCTCTATGTGCCTAAATGGACTAGAACCGAATCCTGAACCAATCCCACGCTCATTCACCGACTCAAAACCCAAATCATCCTTAACAATAGGTGTTGGAGCTGGAGCTATTGGCGGAGGCATCGTTGGTGGAGTCGCCCCATCAGCAGGGGATGCACCACCACCCCCCTTCCGCTGTTTTGTCCTAAACGGAGCCGCTGTTTTGTCCTAAACGGAGCGTCTCTACATCAAGGAAAACCCAGCATATTGCACCACAACAAAATCCAATCCATGTCAAAGCACCAACCCCATAGTATCAATAATATATCAACGTAGACAACAAAAACAAACAAATACAACAATTCAGCGATATCAAAATCAGCATATCCATTAGCAATGTGCAAGTACATTAACATAGAACAAAAAGAAAAAAGAAAAAAAAAAAGACTATGACAGATCCATACGAGTATCAAATCCATCCGCTTATACAAAACCCTTACCCAAATCAACCCAACATTCGTCAAACCAACCAAGAATCATCAAATCAACTTCCAACACCCAACAATTCCAAAACAATGCTTCAAACAACAATAATCAAACACAAATTTAAACTAAAATCAAATCAATTAAAAGATAGGGTTTTCAACTTTTATAGTTGATGATTTTCGATGGTGGCTTCCGATGGTGGATGTCTACGGCTACTGTCCGCAGCTTGGTGGCAGGGAGGTGTCCTTTTCTAGCTGTCAGTGGCGTTGGGGCGTCCGTGACGGTGGCTGTCCAAGGTTGGGGTGGACGGAGATGTCTACACCCCTCCGATTCTTTCAAAACCAACCAAATATCATCAAATTCATGTCCAATACTCTAAACAAGGCATCAACCATGAAATTAAACTAAGATAAATTAATATTTAATGTTAGGGTTTTAGAAATATACCTTATGCAATTCAACTGACCACAGATGACAATAGGGGTGGGAGCAGCCGGCGAGATTTGTTGGTGGTGGGAGCAGGTGAGGCGACGCAGGCGGGGGTGGGACGACTGGGTGGAGGAGAATGGGTGTGAGGTGGCTAGGTGGTGAGAATGAGGTCGCCGGCGCAGACGGTGGTGGGACGATGGGGTGGACGAGAATGGGTGTGAGGTGGCTGGGACGAGGTGGTAGTGAGGTCGCCGACGAGGTGGGGCGAGGTGGCTGGGGCAAGGTGGCCGGCGAGGTGGGGGCGAGGTGGCTGGGAGAGGGTGTTTGTGTTTGTGAGTCTGAAACCAGACTGGTTTCGTGCCCATATTCAGGAGTTTGCAACGGAAAGCTTTTTCTGTCACGAAAGTTCAATTTCCAGTCGTTAGTTTGCGACTGCACACTATCTTTCGTAGTTAAATTGCAATTGATATTTTATTTTGTTATAAAATATAATTAATGATTTTTTTTTTCATCGTTAATCAACGATGACTAATAAAAGATTGGTCGTTATGATACTGTTTTTTTTAATATTGCCTACTACTAAGCTAGCAAAACTAGTTCTTTAAAAGTATGATATGCTGAATGATACATATCCTAATCTCTCTAACTATTTTTTCTTATTCAAAAAAATCATCCTAAGCAACTAACTTTGATAGCAATTTTTGTTGAATTAAATATGATACCCATTAAAATTTCAAAAGTAAGAAACTTAGTTATTCTTGAGAATTTTAGTTAGTCTAAGGAGAAATTTAGTTATCCTACTAATATATAAGAAAGTCCTTAATTTGTATCCTTGTTATTCACCATAAAAATTAGAGAATTTCTAAATATAAGAATAAGTGCAAGACACTTAAGTGATAAGTGGTGTATTTTAAAGTGTTTGTAAATAAAAGTGTGGAGTGACTTGTGAGAGTAAACAAAATTAAAGTGTGATAGTATACGAATTTATAATATTTTATTCTTAACAGAAATTATATTTTTCGATATATTTTGTTGTCGACGATCCGATTTCTCAATCAATTATTTCAAAGCCACGTCAAAGATATGCTGTTGGTGAAATATCATTTATATCAGACTCAGTAAATAAATTTTATCGGTCTATGAAAAATAAAGTTAGTTGAAAAAAATATTTTTACTATTTTTTTGAAACTATAAAATATTGCAGTTATTGTACAAAATATTTTTATCACGGCGTAAAATTGTTTTATGGAGTCAACATGGCAAAAGTTAGTGACTCGATCAGCAATGTCGAGAAACTAAATAGCAGCAACTATAGCACTTGAACTATGAAAATAAAGTTTTACTTCCTCGATCAAAATTTTTGGGAGATTATGACAAGCCTGATGCAACAACGCCAAAAGAATCGGAGGAAGATCTTAAGAAATGGAAGGTCAAAACTGATACGACGATGTTTGTTTTTATCATCTTCGTAGAAGATGAACTTCTACAGAGAATCAAGGACACCAAGATGCCCAAGGAAGCGTGGAGCGCTCTAACCACCTTATTTTTCCAAAGCAAACGATGCCCGACTTCACTAGTTGGAGAATGAGCTTATGCCAATCTTACCACGAGACTTGACGATAAACCAATATTTTAGTAAAGTGAAAGTTTTATGTGAAGAGATCTCTAAATTGGACCCGAACAATCCAATTAGTGATCATTGTACGAGAAGAATCATTATTCATGGGTTAAGACTGGAATTCAACGGTCTTGTTACAACAACCCGTGGGTGGCCACTCAATAGACACTCATGGAGCTGGGGAGTATTTTGACGAACTAGGAAGTTCTAGGCAAGCAAATATTTGGGCAACTACGTCAGCAAGGAGACTGACAAAAGAAACAACCTTCGAGGAATTCTCAATCCAAGAGAAGCTGCCATCAAGGGGGAGCTCAGACCCATGACAGACAAAAACGACGTAACGAAAAATGTTACAATTATGAAAGAAAGGGATATTTTTCTCACGGTTGTTGGAAAAATAAAAAAGAGGTAACTTTGCTACTTCTATATAGTAAAAGTAAAAGGCAATATTAAAGAAGAATGAGATCATCAAGTATCCTTGGCGATGGAAGAACAAGGCTCACAGCTTCTTGTATTGCAGAACTAGTAAAGAGTTGATACTTGCAACTGACAACAACAACAATGTGATTATTTACAACTATGACTGAATCTTAGATTCTGATTGTTATAATCACATGACAGAAATCAAAAAGAAGCTCCATGACGCATCGAAGTACAGAAGGAAGCACACGGTCATAATCACCAACAACTCAAAGTTGACAATATCTCATTATTGACAAGATGACGATTGTCCCTCAACATAGCAACAAAGAGGTACTGTTAGATAATGTTTTTCATGTACCTGATAGAACAAACAAATTGTTATCAGTTTCATAACTGACAACAAACGGACATCATATGGTGTTTGGACCAACCGAGGTAAAAGTATACCATAACCACGATAAAAATACGTCTTTCATGCAAGAAGATGAATAGAGTCTGTCTATGTCATGTCAGCCCAAGAGGCTTGCATGGACAAGATCTGAAAGAATGAAAATGCAGATCTTTGACTTGCTTGGCTTGGGCATGTGAGCTATCAAAAGGTAAGAGAGATGAATAGAAAATTAACTCTCAAGATTCTCCCGTAATTGAAGATTCATGAAGATACTGCCTGTGCTGGTTGTCATACTGACAAAACACATCGATTGCGGTTCAAGGAGTCACAATTCAAAACTAAAGTTCCTTTGGAGCTTGTTCACTTGGATGCCTATGGTGCAATGAAGCGACCGTCAGTCACTGGTCTAAGATGTATGATTACCATTATTGATGACTACTGGGTATACCTTATGAAGGAGAATTCTGAAGCATTGTCAATTTTTAAGACTTTAAAAGAAGAAATAGAGAAGAAGCTGTGAACTATAGTGCGGTGTCTCCATACTGACAATGGATGTGAGTACACATCAAATGGGTTCAAGACGTTTTTGCATCAAACCAATATCTGTAGACAACTGATTTGTCTAGACATCCCTCAGCAAAATGACGTTGCAGAAAGAAAGAATTGCTATCTACCTGAGACCTGCAAAAACGTGCTACATGTCAAGATCGCACCACCACGTATTAGGACGGGGTGCATAGAGACAGCGGCTTATGTCATCAAAAGATTACTGCAAGTAAGGCTTGGGTTCATGATGCCGTTCGAGAAGCTCTGAAAGACAAAGCCCACTGTTAGTCACTTATGAGTTTTTGGTTGTGTATGCTATGTTTTCGTCCCTAACCACCTTTGGAGCAAGTTTGATAAGAAGCGATGCGATATATCTGTGTAGGTTACGGTGATCCGCGGAAGGGATGGAAGTGTGTTGATCCCAACAAAAGCAAATGCTATCCTTTAAGAAATGTAGTGTTAGATGAAGCATCATCTTGGTAGGATTCGAAGTCAGTCACTTTGTTAGATTCAAAAATGATTAATGAGATGTTATAGGAGAAGGTAGAAGAGAAAGAAGGTGAAACTCTTGAAGAAGTTCCTCTAGTTCCCGAAGGAGATTCCTTTTTCAAGTCTTCAAGCAAAGAAAGCAGTCTCTGGCAAGTCAAAGTCTATAAGATCAGAGAGGAGGATCAACCTATCCAACTTGAAGACGTAGAAGAAGAAGTTGAAGAAGAAGAGGAGCAGACAAAAGGTCAACAAAAGCATCGCTTTTCAACTAGAGAACACAATGTAAATCAAAATACATGAATACTGCTCTTGTTGAAGATGACAAGTCATAGGAATCAAATTCATATAAGGAGGCAGCTCGAGGCAAGGAATGAAAACAAGCCATGCAAGAAGAGATCGATGAGATAAATCAAAATGAGACTTGGGATTTAGTTCCAAAAACGAAGTATTCGTAACTAATCTCTTGTAAGTGGGTGTACAAAGTCAAAACTAGATCTGATAATTCGATAGAGAAGTACAAAGCTTAACTTGTTGCTTGTGGATTCTCGTTGAAGTATGGGTTGGTAATGATGAGATGTTGAATCCAGTGGCCGAGATCATAATTGTTCAAGCTCTCCTAACACTTGTGCCTAGCAAGTCATGAAAACTGTGGCAGTTGGATGTCGAACATGCCTTCTTACAAGGAGGGCTTGATCATGACACTCGAATGTTAACTACTGGTTATATGTTCAACCTTGAATAAGGGGTTATCTCTTAGTGAAGTACAAAAGCAGAATATTGTGCAGCAGTTGTGGTAGCTCAAGAATTCACGTGGTTGATGCAGCTGATAGAGGATCTTCAGAAACCTATTGATTACACAGTTTAACTATTCTGTGATAATCAATCAACAATTCGGATGACAAAGAATTCAGTCTTTCGTGCTCGTACTAAGCATAAGGACATTCATTATCACTTTGTTCATGTGAAGGTGTTACAAGGGAAGATCGAATGACTAAGTTTCAATTATCTTTACGAAGGGACTTAGTAAGGATAAGTTTGAAGTGTTCAGAAAGCAGTTTGGAATAACTACTCGTTCAACGGTGAAAGAGAAATTAGTCGTTAAGGGGGAGTGTTGAATAATACACCTCCTAATCCCTCTAACTAATTTTCCTTATTCACCAAATGATCATAAGCAACCAACTTTGAATAGCAACCTTTTTTGAATTAAGAAAGGTAGCTATGAAAATTTCAATAGCAAGAAACTTAATTACTCAAAGAAGTTTAGTTAGTCTAAGGAGAAGTTTAGTCCGTCTAAGAAGAAATTTAGTCAGTCTAAGGAGAAATTTAGTTATCCTACTACTATAGAAGGAGGTCCTTTGCATCCTTGTTATTCTTTACAAAACTTAGAGAATATATAAGTACAAGAATAAGTGCAAGGCATGCACTTAAGAGCTAAATGTTGTATTTGTACAGCGTTTCCAAATAGAAGTGTGAAGTGATTTGTGAGTGCTAATGTATGCGTTCGTCATCTAGCACACACAAAATTAAAATCCCACCACTTAAACAAATAACAATAGAAATGCCAAGTAAGGGGTCAATCCCACGGAGAGAATAAGCAGTATGTACGAAACTAAGCTCAATTATGAATAGTTCGTGAATGATTCCTAATCAACGTACCATTTCACGTTGAGGGGATGATTGTGATAATAATGAACTAAATAAAGTGATTGATATCTGAAGTTGTAAACAATACGATATATAGAAGATAGTTAGGAACATGCAAATTTCACCATGATTTTATAACAATCACTGACTTGATCATGATATAAGGTATAGTGTGAGATTGTGATTATTATGACAAAATAACACACGCATGACATAAATTGATCCAAAGAGTATTAAGACCCTCACATGGACAAATAGGAAACTAAACTAGGCAACTTAGTTCATTCACATGGAATATAGATATCGTCATACTCATAAAACATCAAAAGAGTTCAACATTATAACAATGTGACATACCAATCCAGGTTAAGCATCAAAAGAGTTCAATACTTTAACATAAATCAGATTTGCTTCATATTAACCAAAAGGAGTTATGATTAAATACTCAATTGAAACTATGAACTAAGATAGGTGATAAAGCTACTCAATTCACAACTTCAATAATTCATACAATATCTCATTTATCACTATCTAAATCAAGCATTAAGCTTATATCACATCTCATTCATCATGATCATGGATACATTCACATACCCTAATTAGGAAACTACTCATTACACATAGCTAAAATCATAAACAACATAGATAAAGAATGAAAATAACGATCATGATAAAATAAACTTGGATTAAATGGAATAATTGAAACAAATGTAGAGAACGGTTCTGCCGGAACAACGTCGCCTTTAGAAATAAAAGTACGGACAACAAATAATGAACAATGATCACAAAATGGGCTCATCTAACCTAATTCTAATGAACGAAAATGTGGAAAAGTATGGAAAATGATGTATCTTCCTAAAAACTGACCTGAAGATCTTTGGAAAATGATTAATAATGAGAGAATAAATATAAAAATCCATAATCACAACAAAAAATATGTTTTAGTCGAGTGCATTTCATGGTCGTAAAAAAGTTCACGGGCAGCCAGGCCGTGAAAAGGCTATTTTTCAAACTCAAGATCCTAATTCAAACTTCTTCTTATCTCCTTATTCGTACGATTCCAACTCCATTGCATCAAAATAAAGTCCAAAAGTCTTCAAATTGTCTTAAACTGCATGTTTTTGAATTGCATCACCCCATTTGATTCTAGCTTGATAAAAAACCAGCCCAAACTCTTTTCATGTCAATATAGATAAAGGAAATAGCAGAAAAAGGACTAAAAATATAAAACATACTAAAACTAACCAAAAATGACACAAAATAAGGGGAAAATAATAGGTAAAAGCTATAAAAATTATGCGTAAAAAAGTTTTTAACATATTCCCCCAAGCTAAATTTTTGCTTGTCCCTAAACAAAATAAAACAAAAAGATTCAAAAAGAACTGCAAAATAGCTACATAAAAAGAAACAAGACCAATGTAACATGCCAAACTTTAACAATAAATCATTCGTCATAACTCATATGTTCTACAAGCCAATTCATCATTTACTCTTCGACACACTTGCATGAACCCATCCTCATGTCACTGAATCATTACCTAAACAAGATATCTCTCACCATTCTTATAATTATCGTGAGGATCATATCAAACACTCATTAGCATAGAACAGAAAAAGTATCGACCTAAATAATACAACAAGCCTACATGGACAACACTGTACACATCCATTCATCCCCCAAGGAGTAGTGTGGATGAAAATCCAAAGTAGACTAAGCAAAGTTAAACAAAATAGGGTAAAAGGGTCGATTTTTGGTCTATGTGGAGCTTGGTGAATATGAGGGTAGGAATCATGTAGAGTCAAGCAATGAATAATCACATTCCCAATCTCCTTCAAAGAATTGTGCTTTAAAAATAAATATCCCAAACATGAGAAAAAATCACAACTCACAAAAATTCACCCTTCTTTAGGGTTAAAGAACCTTTTATTTTTTTTCTTTTAATTTTCTTTTTTTTTCTAATCTTTGGTTTTTCCTCACAAACTTGAACAATATAAACTTTTTATATGCGTATGTGCATAACCAGCCATTTACACATTGAGTGTCTCATCCCTTTTCAAAAACATATCCTTAGCATGATACTAATTTCAAGTGAGCATAGAAATTCAAGTGTTAAAGGTTCATATGTAGGTAATCTTGCAAACATTAAAGTATTCCATTACATATGAATAATGAGTTTAAAGACATATCTATCAATTTTAAGGTCTTCTAAAATGTTTAAGTCAGAGTATTTGGTTTTGACCATACCTTTCATGAGAAGATACTGACTTTTTGACTTGTTTTTCATCTTTAAAAACAATCTTTAGCTTGTTTGGCTTTCCAGAAGGTGGGAAAAATTATTTTTATCGGTCCAGGAGTTGAATTTTCTTTCTCCATCTCAAACACAACCCATTAGTTGTATGTATGTTTCTTCGTAGGGGCCATTGGTACCTAGAGAACATCAAAACATAACACAATCAAGCATACATCTAGCAAAAAAGTAACCTATCAACCAAACTAAACAATCAAAGCACAAAATTTCACACTTTGCATGAGATCAATCATGAAAACCCTAACAAATCATTGAATCATCATTACTCATCTAACATATAATCATTCATAAAATTCATGTGATACATTGTAAAGAACAAGTTCCCTTTTTGATATTTGGATGATCAAATTTTTGTCGTCTCATGTGAAAACAATGACAAACGCAAGAGATTCAAGAGAGATATTGATAGCGATTGATGTCAATCGAAGTTTAGATGTCGTAATTCAAAGCAAAACAATGATTGACCTTTGAGTAGTTCGTGAGGGTTTTGTCGTGGTTTGAGAGAAAATTGGGGCTTGTAGCTTTTAATTTGAGAAAAGATAGACAAAAGATTTTTTTAAAAATAAAAACAGATCAAGCCACTTTCACGGGCATGAAAATTTTCATGCCGGTGAAAGTGGTGTTTTTCGAAAAAACATAACTTGGGCAGAGGGACCACCTTTTTGCTATTTCATGCCTTGCACTTTCCCGGACATGAAAGTGTTATTTTCTGACTTCTTTGTTTTTGCAGTTTTTCCACTTAAAATCCTTAGAAAAGCTTAGTTTAAGTCTAGAAAAATAATTTCAAGACTTGAATGACTGAAAACAAAGTTGTTTAATCTATTTCCATGGATTTATTGAAAACATTAATTATTCGATTATGAAAAACGAGAAATCATGGGTTACCTTCCAGAAGTGCTTTGTTTAGCGTTGTTAACTCGACACAAATGAGCTTAATCATCGGAATTGATCGTTGGTTTCTTAAACATGGATTTCGGAATCCACATTTGCAATGTTTCATTTGCATTTTTAACAAAACACAGTTTCTTTACAATTTTCTTTTCAATCCAAATTTTTTTTGCTTTTGTCTGCTTCTTGAATTGTTTCGTTCTTAATTGAGTGTAAGAATGAAAACTTTTCTTTGAAAATCGCTTGGAAAAACCTTTGGAGTTATAATTTTTCTTTTGATTGATTTTGCGGAAAGATTTGTTGACCGTTGTCGAAACATTGTCATTTGCCTTGATTTGATTCGCATTCTCCATTATCACTTGATTCTCTTCATTTTGAACAATTGACATGGATTCAATGTTATTTTCATAATATGGTGCATTGTTAGGGCTCTCGAATTGAGATTCAAGAAAATCTAGATTAGAATTTATGTCATAAGACTCTTCATCATTAATCACCTCAATTTGATAACAATTCATTGTTGAGAACTTTGATTTCACTTGGGAATTGAACAAAATAGGTTCTGACATTTTCTTGTTCCAACTTAACTACACCATTTCCAATATCGATTTGAGCTTAGGAAAGATTTAAGAATGGTCTAGCAGAATGAGACGTGGTGAATTGTTTGAGACAAAAGGGTTGCATTTGGTGTCAATGACATAGAAATCAATAACAAAAGACATTTTGTCAACTTAGATTGAAATATCTTTCACAACACCTTCAATTCTTGCTTGTGAATTGTTGGCCAATTGAATGATGTTTTCTTTTTAAATGAGAGAACGAAGATTAAGAGATTGCTAAACAAAGAAAGGCATCAGATTGATTGATGCTCCTAAATCAAGCATGTGTTTTGAGAATTTCTTATTTTGGATGAAATAAGGGATTGTTAACATTCTCGGATCTTGTTGCTTCAATCTATCACTCTTAATTTCATCAATTGTAACTAAACTTGTATTTTCTCTTGGTTTCAAAGGTTGTGATGGTATCTTGGTTGACAAATGAGCTCTAATTTGGATAACTTCAATTGCTAGTTGACCAACTTGTTTTCTTAAATTTTGAATACTTGCTTTTGTTTCTTTTTGAAAACCAATTATGCTTCCAACAAATTGTTTCATTGATTCTTTCGGCGATTCATTCTGATTTTGAGGAGGTTGATTGAACTGATGATTTGGATTAAAATCAGATGGTGGTTGATTTGGTGGAAAAGGTGAACGCAAAATTCCTGGAGGGTCACTCCAACGAGTTAGGATGATCTCTAAAACCTTCATTATATGTGTTTGAGAATGGATTGTACTGCTTTTGGTTTTGTGGTGTCCAGCAAAATTACCAATGGCGTTCATAGTTTTAGTTTCAAAAAAAAAAAAAAAATAGGACAAGCATCAAGAGGATCTCCTATAGAGTTGCAAAGACTTGGTTTAACATTGGAATTTTTGTTGAGCACTTGGTTCAAAATGTTCATCATTGTGTCAAGTTTATGTTCATATGAATTCGTGCTTACTTTATTTACTTTCTTCCTTTGATCATTATCTATTACTAAAAAGGATTGAGTATTTTCAGCCATTTCAGAGATGATAGCGGTGAGTATTTTATTGGCTAAAGCACCACCAGAAGCGGCATCTATCATTGATGTACGGTGTGAAGTAAGACCTTCGTAAAAATACTGAATCAAAAACTGTTTAGAAATCTGTTATTGAGGACAAGTTGCACAAAGATGCTTAAAACGCTCCCAATATTCATGTAGCCTTTCAGTTGATGATTGATGAATATCACAATTTCCTTCCTAAGATTGGCAGTCCTTGAAGTAGAAAAGAATTTTTTCAAAAATAACGTTTACGTGTCCCCCCAGTTTGTGATTGATCTTGTGGAAGATAATACAATCAATCCTTAGCAGAGGCTTGTAAACTAAAAGGAAAAGTTCTTAGTTTTACAATTTCTGCATTAATTCCTTGGGGTTACATGTTACTACACTATATAAAATTCATTCCAATGTCGAAGTAGATCTTCTTCTACTAAACTTCTAAAGGTCGATAAGAGTTGAACAAAGTTAGAATTCAGTTTAAAAGCTACTTCAACGGTAGGAAACACAATGCAAAGAGGTTCTCCCTCCATAGTAAGAGCAGCTAAGTCTTTTTTGTTCATTGTCATTTATATTTGCATTCATGTTAGGATTCACATTCTCATTCGCATGTGTTGACATATTGAAATTAAAATAAGAAGCGGTCTCACTGGATGTGTTTGAAAAATTAGAAGAAGAAGAACTAACCAAATTTTGACGTTGAGGTGAGGAATGTTGAAACTTTACAGCTTCAAAATTCTTCACCGTCGACCCAAACTTTCGCTTACACCTTCTTTCCACTTCTCAATTTTATGGATTAGATCAATCCTAAATCGTACCTGCAAAACACGAAAAAAAAAGAAGTAACTTAAACGATAAAAATGATAGAAATAATTCACGAATTGAAAATAATGTATTGCCGTTATCTCCCCGGCAGCGACACCAAAATTTTGTATGTGTTCGTCATCTAACACACAAAAATTAAATCCCCCACTTAAACAAATAACAGTAGATATGGCAAGCAAGGGGTTAATCCCACGGAGAGAATAAGTAATATGTATTAAAGTAAGCTCAATTATGAATAGCTCGTGAATGATTCCTAATCAAAGTACCGTCTCAAGTTGAGGGGATGATTATGATAACAATGACCTATATAAAATTCTAGGTCCATTGCATTAAAATAAAGTCCAAAAGTCTTCAAATTGTCTTAAATTGTATGTTTCTGAATTACATCACCCCATGTGATTCAAACTTGATCAAAAATCAGCCCAAACTTTTTTCGTGTCAATAAAAATAGAGGAAACACCAGGCTAAGGACCAAAAATACAAAACATCCTAAAACTAAAAAAAAGGACACAAAATAAGGGAAAAACAATAGCTACCCTATGGAGCTTCAATTACAAAAAAAATATTCTATTATAATTTCATTCTCATCAAATACCTCATTATCAATTAAAAAATCATTTTCCCAAAAACACATGTGACATCTAAACTTTAGTTTCCTAAAAATTCTTTATTTTTAAAACCAACGACGAATTGACAACGACGACGAACAGGCGACGCGACAATGACGAAGACGACCGAACGAACTGACGACAACGACGATGAACGGGCAATGACAAAGAACTCACGATGACGATGACAACGAACTGATGACGACGATGAAACGACAACGAACTGACGATGATGACGAAACGACAACGAACTAACGATGAACTGATGACGATCACAACTACGAAATGACGATGACGACGACGAACTGACGACCATGACGACGAAGAACTCATGACGAGGACGACGAACAACTGACACGAGGAGGATAATGGACTGATGACGATGACGACGATTGAGGGTGACGATTTGCAGTTGAACAGCAATGACGGCGGAGATGGTTCTTCGAAGGAGGTTGGTCAATGTCTTGATGTTAATCAATTAAAAAATACAATCATATTATGATTGATATGTTATCTAAACGAGAGATTGATATATTTTAAAAAAAGAAAACGAATACAGATATAATCTTTCAAAACATGCATGTGTAGATTCAATTTAAAAAATAAAAAATAAAAAAATCATCAAAGTGAAATTTCCATGAAAAGAAAAAAGGGTGGGGTACACTAATTTGATTGAGTAGTATCTTTGGATAATTTTTCCTCAAAGTCTTGAAAAATATGCATAAAAAAGTGTTTAGTAGCTAAACATAATTAGAATGTTATTGTTATATAAAATGTATAAGGTTGTAATACTATGATTTTAGTAGAAATTACATTTCTCGATATTTTTTTTTTTTGTTAAAGACGATCCGATTTCTCAACATAATAGATTGCTTATTGTAGACCATATAGATTGATTATTATAATCTTCTTGACTGGTAGATCAGATTTTGGTGCATCCTTGAACAAGATGAAAACCCATGCAATGCGAAGCGATGGGAAAACAAAGATAGGAAGAACCTGCTTCATCAAAGGCCTGAGGTGAAACTACAACTACTACTATTAGGATTGGAACTCCTCATATTACTTGATCAGAAATCAACAATCTATGTTAAAGGCTTTGCCCAGTATTAGAATTGTTTATTCGGGGAAATGAGGACTAAAGATCACCAGCCTGGTAGCTATAACATTCTTGGAGATGAAAGCAGACGGAACAATGAGCGAATTCAACTAGAAGCGACGTCTATAGAAATTATTTTGCACTGCATTTTCCAGCTACAAATCTCTAATCCAAATTCTTGCAGATTCTTGCACCTAAATTCGCCAAGAGCTCCGCTGGTCATTGGCCATCTGGTGCGACGCCCTTGCTGGACACCTTGGCAACCTTATTATCGTGGACGACAACCACTTCGGCAAGTCCCATCACCTTGGCAACCTTATTATCGTGGACGACAACCACTTCGGCCAGTCCCATCTCTGATTTCGCTTTAGCTGCCTTCCGTTTCTTTGTGAAGTTGTAGTATGTTGCGTAAAGTATTAGCTGAGCTAGCGCAAACAAAGTGCCTAGTCCGTTCGGTGCCTACAGCATTAGCAAAATCAATGTTAGGTAAATCGGTGAGATAGGCACATACGTATCGGCAACAAACCAATTTAGCGAGAGAAGATATGCTTACAGCGATATAAGGATCAAAGGGACGGATGGCATATATACTCCAGGCAATGCCATTAGCCAAAGAAGCCAATGAGATAGAAAATGGCATATATTCAACACTCTTTGTTGTGATCACCATTTTCTGCACATTTTCAAGCAAAGAACCTCTCAGATGATTAAGCATTGCAGCTAGAACCAGCAGCAATATCAATCAATTTCAACAAATTGGATGAGAGTAACAATAACAAACATGCTAGTCAAGGCGCTGTAACTGAAAGCGAAAACAAGGAGATGATAAATTGATCACATAGAGAAAAATTACCATGACCGACAATGGTGCTGCATACATCATAACGTTGCAGATTATCGCTAACATCCCAACAATGCGAGAACGGCGCTTGGTACCGTGTGCTAGAGATAGAACAAGAGCAGCCAGCACACCCACCGCAATAACCTCAAGGATTGAAATCACAATCACTTTCAACCTTTTCTTCTTATCATTCGAGTAGAACACGAACAACAGCAGATACACGAGCTCAATCAAGCATCCTGCTCCATTGATCGTAATGACCAAGGTGCTGTTCGGATTCACAAACGGCATCCCGTATAGCACCCATAGCATGCAGTTGACAAAGGTGGCCAGGTATGGCATCGGGGAGAATTCTTCTACGGACCCCTTTTTGCATATTTTGATGAACGTTGGCCTGTAAAGAATGGAAGATGAATATACATGGCACAAAACATATAGATAGTCGCAAAACACTTCAATAATCATTCAAATTTCAGACCTCCTTGGAGAATCTGACTTTCACCAGTCTCAATTATGTCATATATACAAACATGCACAAATTTTGGAGTTCCAAATCCTGGCTGGAAATGTTCAATTCATTTTATTTTGTACCTTCTAACTAGTGTCGATCTCTTTCGAGGACAATAAGATGTCACAACGCCAAAGCGACTTTCGTAATTCTCTAAGGAAACTCTTGGTTGCATGCAGGTACGTAGAACGCCCTATGCTAAATGATCTAATCTAGGGTGCCATAAAACACAAAACAAAGTGATTTTTTCAATTTAGAGGACATACATTTCTAATGTACAAGCCTCAAAATGAATATAAGGCCATATAATTAGACAAAGACTAGAAAATCTCACAGTAATTTAGAAGGAGTGAACACACGAACTTACACAGGAGATAAGAACAAAAAGAGGGAAATAATGTTTCCTGCACCAAAAGAAAAAAAAGAAGAAGAAGAAGAAGAAAACATCAAATAGTGCTGATCATGGATAATGCATGCTCGGCCAGAAAACAACAAGATCATTCATTTTCTTTATCAGAATTTATTTCTCTGATGCCAGTAATGCATTCAATTTTACTCTCTACGATCAACTTCAAACGTCGATGAACTATGCAAAAAAAAAAAAAAAAAAAAACTACGAACAGCAGCAAATCCACAAACCTAGAATGCCCATCGCAAACCGAATAGTTGCCGCTGATGCCATGGCTTAGGTAAAATGAGAAAGAATTCTGAACAACGAAGATCAAGAGGAACGAAGAAGAATACAATCAAAGGAACTCAAGAAATTAACAGATGGATTTTCTTCCTTATCCTCTCTTTTCAGTCAAAACATTAACTGAACTTGCTAGCTAACAATGTTTACTCCCTCAAAGAACAGCTTGTTTGCACACAAGTATTACATGAACTTTGAAATCGAGATATTTAAGTGGTTGTTCAATTCTACACTAGCAAGTCTGTCTTTATAGGAACATCATGAGAAACATGAGGGCAGGGCACAGAGTTCAAGAATCTTATCTAAAGGGTTCTCTACAAGGATAAAGCTGTGAGCTAAGCAGCAACCGTTTCGTAGCTAAAAGACGCACTCTCCCTTGCCCAATGGGATTGAAACACCCCTTAGACTTCTCACAGACAACAATGGCATGCAATTCAATTCGATCTTATCCATTTTTCTACCTCATTTGATGAACTGCTCAGCTTCCTACTTCAAGTCAAAAACCATTGAAGAAGGTGCTCTTTGGCTTCTTCTGGTGTGCATAGAAATTTGGATCATACGGCAGCTTCTGATGATGTTGATTCTGGAGTTACAACTCAGTAAAATATCAACTTGCCCTTGCTTGCTTCCCTCCATCAGGCCATGAACTACCACCAGAACAGCTAAATATCAGTAATAGTGAACCCACAAATATTCACGCCACAGACACAGTTCAGATAAGGAAAAAGTACACCACCTTCCCTCTGTAGTACACAGCATAGTCATGATTGTACATTTTGTACACATTTTTCCTAATAAAGAAAAAGTATATAACCTAGAAAAAATGAGATTAGGGGAAGTGATAAGATATCCCAATTTATTATAGGGAATGAATTAATCTGAGTGACAGAAAGCCAAACAAGAAAAGGAATTGGCAACACCTCCTCTACCACCACCAGGGACTGAACTAACAATGTCAACATGTAAAAACATAAGGTCTTCACCCCAAAGAAATCCCTCGCACAAAATGGAATCAATTTCACGTCTTGTTGTGCAATCGATGATGGTTTATGGAATTATAGTCTTTCTGTTGCTCACAATGCATCTCGCACTGCACAGATCCTGTCCATGACAGGATAAAGGATTTACAAACCCTAGAACACCACAGAACCATAGCTTTCACGTCACATAGGAACGGATATATGAGGGGGTTTCGTAAGACGTAACATTCTCTGTTTGTCACGGCTTGGTTAACAATAAGTTAGTATAGTAATTTTTAATGTACGGTGACGCACCTGTCCCAAAGCGGTCAAATTAAAATAATAATGCGTTTATCTACAATCTAGTTGTATTGTAATTAAGGTAGTAATGATCAAACTCAAAGGAACGATTGGTGCAATGTTTAGACTTGTAAGGGTTGTTTTTCTTACTAATTAAATCAAGTAAATAGTTTAAATTAAATAATCGCAACCTAAACTAGTAGAGAATGTGAATTAAGGTGTTTTTTGTATGGTAAAAATGTAGGGAGGTTGATTAATTGCGTTCTAACTTTTAAGGAACAATCATGGATGATTATCAAATGGTTTCATTATTTTAGAAAGGTTTGATTGCAATACTTTTGGGCATAAAATTCTGCATTCGTTAGAATATTAATTACCAATGAGTTTGTATAATTAAATTTAACCTATTTATTTTTAACATACCGATGAGCTCGTATATGCTAACAGAAAATAAATAAATTGATTCAAAGCAAGAGAATTCACCAAACATGAACATTAATAGCAATAAGTTTAAGCTAATCATGTTCACATTCAATCAATCATAACATTATGACAATGAGCTTAAATCATGAAAGTTATTTCCTACCAACTTAATCACTTAGCGCGATTAATAGTTAGGTTACAATATCAATAGGTGGTCAAACTAATTGATTTCATAACATATTATTGATTAAAGTCAGATTTCATGCATTTCATCTCATGATCTAATATAGCTAGAATTTCATTAATCTTTCCCTATAAAGTAACTACTCACTCATGATCATGAACATCATAACACACATCACATAATCGTGCATCATCATCTCTGAAATAAAAGTTTAACAAGGATAAGAAGACAATACAACGCTGCATAGAAGAGATCCGATGTCAAAACAATGAGATCCAATGCCCTAAACTTTGATCCAACGTCCACAAGTAAGGAAATCGAGGATTTCTAATCTAGGGTTTTAGAATAAACGAATGAACAAAACTCTGAAAAAACGATCTCTAAACACTCCTTAAAATAAATAAAATACATTGATATTTATAGAAAACGCGAAAACCAATCTAAAATTTAAATAAAACAAACAAATCCGGCATGCTGACCTGTGTAACGGTCGTTACAAACCCTCTGTAACGGTCGTTACACAGCTTAATTCTCCAGAATATACGATGTAGGGCTATAACGACCGTGACACTTAAGTGTAACGGTCGTTACATAGCTTTGACATCCAAATGCTGTAGTGGTCGTTATAATGGAAAGGCTCGGTCGTTACATCTCAGAAACACATCCATTTAACATCGAAACATCACCAAATGATCACGAACGTATCCACAAATGATTAACGCATTAAATCTTCATCTTGGATAAACAAAAACAGCTCAAAATCATGTCTAAGATCTCGCTCAAAGCTTCATCTTCACATCATCACTTGTAATGACCTTCCATAATCAACTCAACAACTCATTCACATCTTCATACGATCAAATCTGCCACGAAAACAAAGAAACAGTAGTATCCAAGTCCAAAGACGCAAACTAAAATAAAAGCACAATATAAAGGACTCAAACACAATAAAATACAATTTTTTTTATCACACTATATTTTGTTTGTTTTTTAAAAGTTTCAGAAAATCAACGAAAGTAAAATCAGGGAAAATAAGAAACTAGACTAACTAATCCCTCCTCCAAATTAGAACTATATATTGTCCTCAATGTAAATAGGAGTGAAGCGCAAAAGACAAGATATACCGGTTTAGATTCAAGTACGGGGTGAAAAATATCCTTAGGACACATGCCAGTTATAAATCGCTCTCACCATATCATCTACGGGTCCAGCTTGAAACTCCAATTGTTATTGAATAACACCGATCGTGTAATTTAATTCTCATGATTTTTTTATTAACTTTTTTTTAATGATGATTTTTTTCATTTTAAATTATTACCCTCTAGGTTTTCATTGAGGTTTAATTAATTAATCTGAAGTTTCGTATTAATTTTCATATTTTAATTAAATTTAAGGAACTTTCTTGAATAAAAATTAATAACCTCGAATTATTTAATTTTTATAAGAAGGAAAACTTAATAGAAGAATATGAAATGTAATTGAACATAATAAATGAAACGAGTTTCGTACAACGACTCAAACGCTGGAAATAACATACTCAAGCAAACTAACTGACTCGAGTTAGGAGTGTAAATGACATAATAGACTGGACTTAGACTGAAAATGAAATACATGAATAGACACACATCCCCAAGCTAATCTAAACTAAGTCCTAAAACACATAGACATGAAAAATTAGGACTAAGATATATGAAATCACATGGGTGGTGGTGGTGACGGCGGCCAATTCCATTGAGGGAACTGGTCGAAGAAAGCACTCTGGTGCTGCGCCATGCGCTGAAGGATAGCCATCATATCCAGCGAACGCTCGTCCATCAAATCAATACGCTCTCCCTGGCGTCGCTGTTCCTCTACTATGGCTCTCTGACTCCCTTCTAATCTCTGTATGGCAGCCCTCTAATCATAATGAGAGCTGGATGGTAGATCGTCGCGTTGAGGTAAAGGTGGCTAGTAGTAATGAGGCTGCTCGTACTGCTACTGTTGCTCGTAGCCTCCAGGATAGACAATAAGAAAACCCTGTTAATACTGTGAATAGTCAAAAAGGCTCATGAACAGGTGGAACATGTGCATCAGGCATCTCAACATTCTAGTGTGCAGCTGGTGGATGTGGTGGTGAAGCAACTCTAGACTGAACAGGCCCTCCAACCTGAAGTCTCGGTAATCCCTAATTCCTGGGATCACTCACTGTCTGCTCTCGTGCTAGGAGTCGAAGAAGTCTCTTAGTCTCACGCACATCTCTCTGGTAAAGATAATAATCTTTTCCCTCCTTCAGCATCCCCGAGTTCTTTAGTAGGATGATGTCAATGGGATCTCTTGACCTATCTGCCTCAATAGCACTCAAATCAACCCTGAAATACTCCGTCAAGGGAGTGTTCAAGCCTCCCACAACTATACCTCCAGTTGTAGCCATAGCGTGATACATCAGCCTACGTGCTACAAATGCTCCCGTACAAACACGAGATTCAGCAGACTGGTTATTAAAACCATATAGCAAACAATGTAGACTCCACAACTCCCTCTCTAACACTGAACCCTGACTCTTCTCCGTCCTAAGATCGTATTGGTTATAAACCAATGCTTAGTGCAAATAGCGGGGTTACGAAACTGAGTACTTTTAGCATATTTAGATTCAAACACCCTTTCACCAGTGAGTCTTTTCTAGAAGATATTTTGGTCACTCTTAATGTCCCCAGGCATGTCCCACTCTCCCCCAAGCTTAAAGCCATAAGCCACTCTCCCCAGGCATAAGGTTAAGGGTTAGGGTTTAGGGTTTGGATTAATTTTAGGAATTACATTATTGCGACGGATTTCGTCGTATAGTATTAAATATATATATAATTTTACTACGATATATATAATTTTTTTAAAACTATATAAATGTTATTTGCGACGGATCCGTCGCTAAGTATGGAAATGTTGCGATGGTATCCGTCGCAGAACTAGGTTAAATTTTTTTATTGAGGTTTTGCGACGGAATCCGTCGCAATCCTCAGTATATAACTTCAGTCGCCGCCCACTTCCCCTTCCTCCTTTTCCTTTTTCCTTTTCCTCCTCTCCTGTCTCTCCCCAGTTGCCATCTGACGCCGCCAGCCGCCCCGCCGTCCTCTCTCCCTACAGCTGCCGCCACTCGTTGCCGTCCGACGCCGCTAGTCGCCACGCCGTCCTCTCTCCCTGCAGCAACCACCACTCGCTATCGTCTGATGCCGCCAGCCGCCCCACCGTCCTCTGTCCCTATAGCCGGCCCCCCACCCGTTTTCCCTTACCGTCCTTTCTCTCTGCCACTGCTTACGCCCAATCCCCCACCATCCCCACCACTCCTTACGCCCAACCACCCACCTTCCCCGTTCACTGCCACCAACGGACGAACCAGTCGACCTCTGCTCGATTCCACCCTCGTCGGCCAGCCACCGCCACCACCACCACCACAGCCACCGCCACCACCTCTGTAATCCGATTTTTTTCATCTCCCACTTCACATTCTCGATTCAGGTACTCAATTCTCCTCTATTCAATTGGATTTTGTAGATCAGTTGCATGTTGTGCGGAATTGCGCAGCAGTGATTGTGAATTTGTGATTGCGATTTCTTGTTTGGGTTGTGATGATGCTTTGGTTTTCTCTGATTTCGGTTTTGATTGTTGTGTGGTGGGATTGGTGTTGTGATTGGACAATGTGAGGGGTTTTGTGATAAATAGAGCAAATTTTGTGTGTGATTTGTGTGTTTAGTGATACAAAACATGATATTTGATGTATTGTTGGTGAAATGTTGGCGCTTTGGGATTAGATTTTAGGTTTGAGGGTTTGGTGCTTGAGCTC
>JAOVYX010016700.1:0-23953 GCA_035668315.1 Drosera spatulata
GTAATCAAATTCAACGCTGAACTTCAATTTACATTTCATGTACTTTTTAAAAACTGTTAGGGTTTCCGTCTATTTTTATAGAAGCTGATGTTTTGTAATGATCATGCATCAGTCACCTCCACCGACTAAACAATTAATTTACATTATAGCCGCTTCGAATTGTGTTCAAATTTCTCAAAAATTAATAGAAGGGGACTTGGATTTTTGTCAACTAAGACCAGTTTGTGTAGTTGGATTCTTTTTGTCTGTGTAAGATGGGGGTAGGTGGGTTTTCTTTGTAAAATGATTATACGAAGTTAATAATAGTGTTATAAGTCCGTTCAACACTAAACTAAAATGATGTGGTGAAATTACATTTGTGATAATTACATTGATATTCAGGGGAAAAAACGGTAAATGGTTCAAATAGTTCGAGCATTTGTAAAAGATTGCAAACTACATTGATATTCTTCATGCAAATATTCAATAAAATGTTACAGATGTGGCAGCTTCTGTGTTAGAAGAGTGGCATCTGACTTGCTATACTTTTAGATTTGCCACAGACGGACTTCCATTTGTATCTCGGTTTCTTAATTTCGTTTGGAGTTTTCCTGTAACTGTTGCTTTGACATATCTCTTTATGTGATGTAGGTGGTGTACAATGCAAATAAACTTGCAAAGTTGGTCGATGAGAAGATGTCATCCAAAAACTGGCTTACTTACTATGAAAATAAGTATGAACGCCGTCCTTCCAAAAAACCAACTACTAAGGTACTTTCCATCAAGACATATCCATGCAGAGTTTTGTTTAAATACTAAGGTACTCTCCATCAATACATATCCAAGAAGCCATTAAGTATGAAAGTAATGCACTAGTTTGGTGATTTCTTCTTAATTTGACTATCACAATTGCACTACCCCTTAATTGTGTCCCATATAGACAGGTTTTTGTGGCCTATGGGGAGCTCGGGTGGACGCCATTGATTACTACAAAGAGAAGATTGAGAAACTCAGTGAACAGGTGAGTTTTGTGTATTAGTTGCCATGCTTCATTCCAAATCTACAACTACTTGGCCCAGTCGGTGAAATGGTAGAATTCCTTAGCTTAGGTTGGTGGAAAAATGGATCTCTTAGCTCATTTTGAAATATTCCTCGCTCTTTTTTTCCATTAACTAAGGACTTTGCTGATTGGAGAAAGCGGGGCTTTAAATTTCCCATAGAAAGCTGAGATGTAAATTTCCATCAAAATTTTGAACAGTGATTGCGGCTTTTGAAATATGTTGTATCATTGTGTTGAGCCTTCGGTTGATGTTCTATCTGTGGTTTCCTAATCTCTCTTGAAGGACTTCCAAGAAACTATCATCTAGCCAGACAATTGAATAAAATGAGTTGTTTTCATTTTAAAACCGTCATCTTTGGAGACTGTTGATGCATGCATACAAGTAGAACCTGATTTTTGATTTTTACAAAGTTTTTCTTCTCGAGGCCAGTTTTCTCAATAACTATCATGGTTCTTTCTGTAGTCATGCCCTGCTATGTTGTAACTTGTAAGGTGGCTGATGGAGCCTGCGTACTTTTTTTAGTCAAAAGGTCGACGAATTAAATTTTTATGACTTGGCTACTTTTTGTTCTGAGCATTATTACGACAACCAACTCTTACTACATCTCTTGCCATGATTGAGTATTATGTAGGAAGCTGCAGAACGGGAAAAAGTTCAGAGTGATCCAAAGGCTGTTTTGCCTGCAGCTTTTGTTTCTTTCAGATCTCGATGGGGAGCAGCTGTTTGTGCTCAAACTCAACAATCAAGCGACCCCACTATCTGGCTAACTGAATGGGCTCCAGAGCCAAGTGATGTTTACTGGAATAATCTTGCAATACCATATTTTGAACTCAGTATCCGGAGGCTACTCATGGCTGTAGCTTTTTTCTTCCTTGTATTCTTCTACATGGTCCCGATAGCATTTGTCCAATCTTTAGCCAACATAGATGGGATTCAAAAGGCTCTTCCTTTCCTACGGCCTTTAATAACCACGTGAGTTTCTTCAGCTTCATCTTTGCACTGCTTTTTTCACGCTGATAGTTTTGTTTCTACGAAAGATTTTGGCAGGTTTGAATCACTGAAAATATATTGTAGATAGTTATTTTAGTTATTGGCATGTTAGTGCGTTCAAGTTTCTCTGGGAGTCGTATCCGTTTGTTCTAACTGTAACCATAGATGATTCAGGAAGTTTGCAAAGGCTTTCATTCAAGGAGTTCTTCCTGGCCTTGTGCTGAAGATTTTCCTCCTTTTGATACCCTTGGCTGTGATGGCCATGTCCAAGATAGAAGGCTACACATCATATTCATCTTTGGAGAGAAGATCAGCTGGCAAATATTATTTGTTTGTCCTTGTCAATGTTTTCCTTGGAAGCATTATTACAGGAACAGCATTTCAGCAGCTCCAAAAGCTTTTACATCAGTCCGCAACCGAGTATGTTACTCTAAAGCGTGCTTGCTAAGACTGCCTTTGCTATTAATTTCCTGTATTTTTTTTTATCTTGATAACTAGTACATGGAAAAGCGATCTTTGATCTGATGCCTTGGTATTTTTCATGTACACCATTGTTTGGGACAAAACTTTCTTTTACAAAGTCAAATTGATTTGAACCCATTACAATTTTGTTCTTCAGTTCTGGTAGCTCTGTCCATATGTCGAGTGTGTATGGCAAAAGTGTCTAACTTCCACGATATATTTCATCCGTGTTTTCATTATAAATTAGAATCAATTCATTCCTGCAGTATTCCGAGGACCATTGGAGTTTCAATCCCAATGAAAGCAACTTTCTTTATAACATACGTAATGGTTGATGGGTGGACTGGAGTTGCGATGGAAGTTGTCAGATTGGTTCCCTTTGTAATATACCATGCAAAGAATTCCTTGTTAGTCAAGACCGATCAAGACAGGGAGCAGGCGATGGACCCTGGTTTTCTGGATTTTGCTACATATGAACCTCGCATACAACTATACTTTTTGCTCGGACTAGTGTATTGTGTCATCACACCGATACTTCTGCCTTTCATCATCATCTTCTTCGCTTTTGCTTACTTGGTTTTCCGTCACCAGGTACCATGTTCTTCCCTATAATTCACACTTTCTTTCTCTAGTCCATCACCTGTATATTACTCCTTTACAAGCATAGCACCAAGCATAAAATTACAAAAGTTGTTTTTTTTGTGTAAATTATCACATGTATTAAGATGTTCACATGTGCCTTTTTACATGTTAAAAGAGTGTACTAGATCCCTATGGGAAAACTATAGCATCTGATACATCTAAATGGGTTGCATCAAATCGTGTGTTTGTTTTTTATTGGCTGTTGATTTGATTATTAATGTAACTACCAATATATACCCGTATGGTCTCCCTTTTGATGACATCACATGGACTAATTAGTGAATTACAATTGATATAAAGGTTTTTGGTATAATATGAGAACTGGAAGCTAACATGCTAGGCTGACGAGGAAAGCTATTGGTAGCTCTGGTAGAGAATAAGCATTTGAGTTGCTACAGTTGGTTGAATCAGGAACATATTTGGTGGGCGCTTCTTGCTTTGCGGTGGTTGTGGTGTGTGAAACCTTTTCGACAGAATTTAGCTTAGCTGATCTTGACATATCTAATTCAATCCTTCACAAGCTTTCGTCTCCCAGATTCGTTTTGACACACAACACATTGAAATATTGAGCTCTTGCACACCTCCCCAATAAACGCTTTGCATGATAAAACAAGTTACATGCGTGAGGTTTGCATGGGCTATGTGTCTGATGGTCAGTTACCCTCATGTCTTTAATCGTATTTATGTCTTATAATTATGTTGTTGCGGTGAGATTCAGTGTAATTCTTTTGCCAGACAATATTATCTGTTTATGCTGTGTATATCATATGTGTTGATAAACTACTGAAGCAAATTTCTCTTGTTCCCAGATCATTAATGTTTACGACCGGAAATACGAGAGTGCAGCTGCCTTTTGGCCTGATGTGCATCGGCGGATACTTATTGGCCTGTTTATATCACATATTCTGTTGCTGGGATTATTGAGTGCCAAAAGTCTAAAGAGTTCAACGCCATTGCTGATTGCACTGCCTGTCTTGACCATCTTTTTCTACTACTTTTGCAAGGGGCGCTTCGAATCTGCCTTTGTAAGATTTCCACTACAGGTTAGTTACTCTTTTTCAAGTGCCCTTTTTAGTTGCTATATGGTGAACGTATCAAGAGTCTAGTCCTCAAGGTCATGAACATGTCAATGACATTCCATGGGTTTGATATTTCCTTCATTGCTACGGAATTGTCAACGACGTCCCATGGTTGTCTGCCGTCTAGTAACTGAGCTATGGAAAGTCCTAGCCAAGCTTGAAGCCTATGTTGTAGCCACATATAAATAGTTGCTTTGTAATTCTGAGAATCGTTGGCATGGCTGCGCGCAGGACTTCTAAGAATCCTAACCTGAACAGTTTAGTTTATGTCCTGTTAGTTCTGTCTATTCACAGCATGAACTTGTGAGCTGGAAAATTTTGTAACCCTGACAATTTCATGCACTTAATGCATCCGTCTTGCAGGACGCGATGAGGAAGGACACCTTAGAGCGGGCCACTGAGCCAACTCTCAACTTGAGAGCTTATCTCCGTGATGCATATGTACACCCGGTTTTCAAGGGCGGCGAGATGAATCCACTTTACAACATTATCGATGAGGAAGAGGATGCTCCTCTTGTGGCAACAAAGAGGGTTTCCCAGAGGAATAGTCGTGTAACGTCTGTTGCCAGTGCTGATACTCCTGACAATATGGTTTGAGATCATCGAAAATTTATTCGTCAAGGTGCATATGGCTCTTTCCTCTTCTCTGTTCTCATATGTTTAGGTAAGGCTACAGCGTCCTGCTAGTCTTGCAGTTTTATGTACATGTCAGGCGAGACTCGCGAGTAAATCTACATCAAAAGAAAACATAGTGTATTCCTAATGTTTTCCATAGTAGTAATTGCCATAGCTCCCAATGTTTTTGTCTGTCTCCTGACTATTGCTCTAACCGATTACTGCAAATTGTACAAGATCACAGTTTAAACACCGTATAACAGCTAGATGGAGCTTTCTTGTATTCTCACATCGGAAATTCGTCTTGCGTAACTGCACGACATGATCAAGAACCTAGCATTCCTTGTTCCTGAATCATGGTCTCAACGGTATCTATGTTGGTCACAAGGGGCACGAAGATGGTGGCTGGTCTCGGAGTTGCTCAACTCACTTTCAAAGCAGTAGTACCTTTGGATAACCTGAAAAAGGTGAAGATAAATCTTGGTCTTAGATTTGTAGAAGAGTACAACATCGGATACTGGAACAGCTTTATTGTTTACGAATCATAGTACCATATAGTCGTATACAATGCATACAAATCTCAATCACAAAAGCATCAAATACTGGTAGGCAACATATATCATACATGTAAGCAAAGCGAACAGAAAACTATTCTAGATCACAAAGGTCCTAATCAGAGTCACCAGTGCTAATTTTCTTATATTATATCGTCAACAATGATTAAGAAATACTAATTAAAAATGTCCCAGAAAAAGATTGCTTAATGAATATTAATAGTACACTTTAATGGTAGAGAAAGAACAATGAGAACAGGGAGAAAAAAAGTAGCCCTAAAGCATATTTCAATTCTCTATATTTTCTCCTTGAGCAAAGGATTCTCATAGGATGATCTATTCCTCTTCTTCTCTCATCACAAAAAATTTAGAGCTTGATAATCTCATCTTCAAGATCATATCTTATACGATGTCGAACAAGGGGAAAGATCAAGCGAAGGCATCAACATCACGGTCTCGCAATGATCACGACGAGGATAAAAAACACGACGATGATCGTCAACAAGAAGCTCCATTGAGTCGTTACGAGTCACAGAAGCGTCGAGACTGGAACACCTTTTGCCAGTACTTGAATAACCAACAGCCGCCAGTGGCCATGGCTCAGTGCAAGTCCAGCCATGTCCTGGATTTCTTGAAGTACTTGGATCAGTTTGGCAAGACCAAAGTTCACATACAAGATTGCTCTTTCTATGGGCAACCTGAGCCTCCTGGCCCTTGTGCTTGTCCTCTCAAGCAAGCTTGGGGAAGCCTTGACGCGCTCATCGGACGCTTAAGGGCCGCCTATGAGGAGAATGGCGGGGCCTCGGAAACGAACCCGTTGGCGTCTGCGGCCATTAGGGTGTACTTGAGGGAAGTTCGGGACTCTCAAGCTCAGGCTAGAGGGGTTCCTTACAAGAAGAAGAAGAGAAAGACTGCTGCTGCAAGTGATGCTAGCTAGCTTGAGCTTCCAATATTAACCGGAAATCGAGCATTTTCTTTCATTATCGTGCAAGAAACACGTCGCTTCATGATAGAAGTCGAGATAGATGCAACATCCTGCAAGAAACTTAAACCGGATAAGTCAGCCAGAGAAGTCAGCAGGCAGAAAATTTTCGTGGTTCTCACACTTGTAAAATCCCGAACCTCCTGCAGGTTGGAATTTAACGATTACAACGATGGCACTTCAACAGATTCCGCACCAGATAATCAGCATGGTAAAAGCATCTGCTCAAGCATATGGTACCTTAAATTTTTGACAAGTATTGCGACAATTACTTGGATTGTTTTTTATGTTTCTGTTTTTTTTGTTGAGTCACAAGTTCCTAGCACTTCGTATAGCATGGTGGCCAAGAGGGTAAAATGGAGCAATTAGCTATGATATATGATTGGAGTTGTTATTCATATCAACAGTCACAGTTTATATGAGAATGTTTGACCATATGAAAAGATATGCAACAGTTCATATGAGAATGCTGACATTTTAACCACCAAATATACGTTCCTCCCATCAATCATTTCAACAACCTAATTGTGTCACATGAATCAACCTATTTTGACATGGCAGGCAATTCAAGGAGGGTTTGGTTTGCCACTTAATTATATTTAGCAATATTTCCTCCTAATCATGTACTTAGGATTCGATATTATCTGAGATCATCGGGAATCAACCTCTTCGTTCTAAATGTATTATCGAGATAAGGACTAGCAAATTTCGTTCTTTTCACAACCTACACTTGACGAGATTACGTGGGAATATTACTTTGTTTTGCTTTTGCAATTTGGTTTGTTCATCACCATGGTTAGGGTTCGAATCCTATAGATCAGAAAAGCTTTTCAGTTCTGACCATCTCGTTGGTTGCTCAATTACAAAGCAGATTCACCTCAAGCACAAGCTCTACAAGTCAATTTAAGTGTCAAGAGCCATGTATAGGAAAAAGCTCAAAGCTAGATTCCAGGCCATAGCGTTTGATTCGATCACGGGCAAGGCGACAGAAGAACGATCTCTAACTTGAAGTTTAAGGAGGAGAACTGCTTGAACATACTACCCTTAGTATTTAAATTAACTTAGCAGAGTATGTGATAACTTTTCCTCGACAAATTTTACTGCAACAATAATTACAGGATACTATCATGGATTGACTTTCACTGCCTCAACTTTTTCATTTGTTCCTTGCTGAGGTTGATGAAATCAAATATTATTGGTGTTTGCTTTTTTGAGATTTCTTTTTGGATTCTCTCAGATTTCTTGCTTGCCATGGTGGCATGGTGTATTGGTGTGTACTCGTACACCTGATAAAATATTGATGCTTGCCAAAGTGTGTCCTCATACATATGGTATAACTATAATGCATGCATGCCACGAAATTTTGCCTATATCATTACAGTGTTTGCTTCTTTTTTTTCTATTTTTCCTTTTTCCTCTTTTTTTCTTCTTTTTGCTTCTTCATATCTTAATGGACGTCTTATAGAGCTTTATCTAGATAAACTGGTTTGTTGGTCGAAAAACGACCGAAGAAACCTTTGTTGGGGTAAAAAAAAAAACTTAGCTAAAGAAACCAACACCAAAACAGATACAGGAGGCTTCGGTCTCATCCATGATAACCAAAAGAAACAAGGATTTAGGCTTCATCCTCATCCAGCAAAAAACACCCTAACCCGTGAGGCGAATTTGGATCCTTTTCTGTTGCACAGCTGTTGCTTCCAAGCAGCAACATTGGATCTCTCATCCAACAGTCCAAAAACATTTGTAGTTTACATTGTTATCATTTTTTGGACTCTCAGATGAGATTCAAAGGTTGCTCTTGGACAGCAGACGATCCAAATCCCTATAATGCTAAATTCCCTGTTCCTATTCAACATGAAGCGTACAAGGTAAAGGAGATGACTAGTTTTATTGCGCCATGAGATGATTATTGGTTAACATTGATTAGCCAAATAAGATCAAGAAGCATTTGGATGCTTCTCTAGGGTGAGTGGGTCAGATGTCAATAGCAAACTTGTCTATTTCAAATGTAGGCCATCAAATGTTTGGTCAAGTCAGACTAAACACTAATACTTTCCACCTCTATTTTATAAAGCTTCTCAAAAAATGTTGAAAAAGACTCTTTTGAGCCTAATGCATGGTTTATCTTGCATTGATAAAGTTTCTTTCCAGTCATTACAAGTACCCAGGCGAGTATTTTGATCATGTTTGTTCTTATCACTTTGAAATAATAAGCCTTGGATACCGATTATCAGTTTGCAGCTTTATCCTGGTTATCGAAGAAGAAGAGCCTTACTAGTGAAGGGAGCTTTCTCGAAATTCTGGGATTTTCAAAGAAGCCGAGTTAGATTGTTGGTACCTTTTCAGCTTTTCACCAGGTGTGTTGGAAAAAGCCCATTTCGCAAAGATTAGTCGAATCCTGGAAGCAGATCCTCCCGCAAGAACAAAGGATGCCAAAGGGATACCGTAATCTGATGTTTTCTGTAGAAAATCGCAGCGAGAGACAGATATCAGTCCTCGACTCCTGAATGAAAATACACAATCAACGTGTGAATGATATTAGAAGAAATTTTAAGGCCACGACGCATTCACAAATCACATAATGATGACCGCCCACGGAATACTGCAGTTGGATCTTAAATTTTCAGAGAAAGAACCATGCTCTTTTAAATTGGAATGAACTTACCTAATTAACAGCTTGGTTAGATCCCATGAGTCAGAGAACACTTCGAGTAATGCAAACCCGACCCTGGATCAAAATATGGAAAGCAGAGAACAAAATAGCATGCAGGTGGAATCAACAACTCATCTTCTCAAGAACCTCTCGAAGTATGTAAAGAGATTGTTCATGCAGCAGCTCTTTGCTCGCAAGGTACATTGATAATAATGTCCAACTCGAACGAAGAATTTATGAAGTCCCTCCAGATTACTTGTGGGATGAATATCAGTACAAATCCATTTATCTGACGAACACCGAGCTCAGCATTGACCTCTCGTCTTTACAGTTATTTCTCGATAAATGCTTCATCATCCAGTACGCAATTCTCCAACCAATAAGCTCTTGGAGACTATCTTGCATCTACAAAGATTCAGAATTTCAGATAGTCAAAGCCCAAAGGTAATAGGTTAACATGAGATGGTTCCTCTGATTCTTGAGCCTTAGGAATCACCTGATAAGTTTCAGATGATAGCAGAAGCACGCGAAAATAACATTGAAGTGAGTAAGTACCTGTTAGTTGATTCCACAATCTGACCACAAATCATGATGCAGCTCTACAAATCCGACTCTTATCATGCTCTAGTAGAAGCTTGGTTCTCCCTACTTTGAACCAATTCACATCGTAAACAGACATTGCAAGATCTCTGTGTACATGGGATGCAAAATGCACATCTCCAATAACCTCCATTCCCACCCTTTTGCAAATCACTCTAACCCCTCCAGGACGAGCAACAAATTTTTTTTCCTGTTGGGTTTCAGCTTTGAAGGAGTGCCAATCTATTCCCTGTGGTAACCAAGGAATTGCTACATCCCACAACCTTCTTCAAATTTCTATCCTGTATCTGTGCACGAGTTATCGAAGCAGAATCCCACAATCCCACAGCAGCATACAGACCAGATAGACCAGCATAATAAGAGCAATTCCTTGGGTCCAAATAAAAAAGCTGTCTCGCTGCAGCTTCCCCCAGGGAGACATTCATGTGGACCATACAAGACCCAAGAACAGCGCCCCACATTGAGGGACTCGGCTTTATATTCATCTCATGGATCAAATGAGCGGCCTCATCTATGTGTCCACCACGTGCGAGGAGATCTATCATACACGAATAGTGCTTCACTCTGGGAGAGATATCATATTTGGTAGTCATGCTTTTGAAAATGGTCAATCCATCACTAACCAGGCCAGTCTGGCTGCAACCAAATAGAAGAGATAAGACCGTGACGTGGTTTGGCTTGACACCTTCATTTTCCATCCTCTTGAATATCGCAATCGCCTTGCGTCCATGGCCATGCTGGGCATATCCACCAATTAGTGATGACCATGAGATGATGTTCTTTTCATCCTGTTCATCAAAAGCACGCTGAGCTTCTTCTAGTTCTCCACATTTCGCGTACATGTCGACAAGAGCATTACTCATTGCAACATCATAACCCGGACAATATTTGATAGCAACTCCATGGATTTGTCTGCCTAAGTTCAGAGAGACTCTGTTGGCACAAATGTTCAGCATAGAGCATAAGAGAACATCGTCCATTTCTATTCCGCTTTGATGTGTTGCAGCAAAGAGAATAAAGGCAGTGGCACCATGTTTAGCTTCATGAGCATAACCATTAATCATCGCAGTATAAGATAACACATCCTTTTCTGGTATGCTTTCGAATACGTTGCTACTATCTGATATGCTTCCACATTTTGCATACGCATCAACCAGCTGCGCACCCAAACGGGCATGTGAATCAAAACCGAGTTGTAATGCAAATGCATGGATTCGCTGTACATTGAACAGATGAAAACCTTGATTGCAAGAACCCAACAAGCTTCCCAATGTAAAATGATCAGGCCACACGCCTATTTTAAGATGAAGAATATGAGAAGTTGCAGAATTGATAATGAGAAAGATTAACAAAGGCAACCAGTAACAGAAAACAACCCTGATATTCCTGTCATGGACAAGATCTACTAAAGTAACATCTACTACTTCACGAATATTATGGTCTGACAACACAAGGGCTACAATTATATGATCAGCAGACACTCATTTAGGAGTCACACACATTTCTATGCATTCCTGGAATTTCTGTATAAAGTTAGCGTATGTGCTATCATAGGGAACACTTGAAGTTTCAAACATATCATTGACCACAACGAACAACCAGTTATACATTATAAGAGCTAAATGTACCTTCCCTCAGCATGGACCGAAACGTCCGAAAAGATTCAGTCGCAAACCCGTTAACCGCAAATCCTCCGATCATGCCATTCCAGCTAACCAAATCCCTCTCATTCATGCTTCCAAAAACATAACTCGCATCCTCTATACACCCACACTTGCAATGCAGATCAACTAGAGCACTCTGAACAAACAAGTTCCCCATAAACCCGCACTTCTCCACGCACCCTTGCACTTGCTTCCCAGTTCCCAAGCACTTGAGTTTTGTACATGACATCAATGCACTACCATAAGTGAACTCGTTCGCTTTAATACCAGCATGAAGCATGTCGCGAAACACGTTCAGGGCTTCCTTGAAGAGTCCTTTCTCGGCGTAACGGGATAATGTAGCGGTCCAGGATACTGGGTCTCTTGTAGGCATTTCATCGAACACCTTGCGTGCATTGGCTATGTTTGCGGGTTTAGAACAGGGATTTGATCAGTTCATTATTTAAAGCTAGATTTGAAACCAACCCAGATGAGATATACTGATAGAGAATCCGTGACATAGCTGTGGGATTTCTGGGTGCATATGGGTGCTATGATTCTGTTCGGGTGAGCAGAGTTGAGAGGAACTGCTTGTGTGGAATGCGCTTAACGTTCTCATGGCTTGGCTATGGGAGATCTTGAACTCGGTCAAGTTTGGGAGTGTGACAAAATAATTTTTGATCATGTACTTCAAAAGTTCCAGATATTTGATCATGTACTTCAATGGTATCCATATGCAACAATATTAATTTGATCATACCTATTTATCAATGTGGACTTTAATATGCTCATGAGTATCATTTTTTTGTGAAAATATCTTGAATATCAATGATAATTTAAATATGTAATTCTCCAAAAAAATGTATTATTTTTTAGAGACAAAGAAATGTAACTCTCCAAAATACATATTGAAAAATAAAACAAATCAAACTATTTCAAATAAGATGATAAAAAAAATTCGTAACATAAAATTAAAATATACAAGTCAAACAATAACCAATGTCATCCTATAATCATATCAAACTCAAACTCCGTCACAAAAATTACTAAACTATCGGATACATAATATTTTTTTGTTCCCTAATATAAATAACGAAAGGTCACATAAGCGAAAAAATTCACGATATTACGAATGATTCGCAGGACGATCAAACGATGTTTTTCGTAAATATATCATAAAACATCAAAGATAATACAAAATACAAATTATGATACTGGGACAAATAAAATTCATACAGTATCATTTATTTTCAAAAAATAACATATCAAAATACATAATAATGTGATTATTATGTAATATTGTAAATATTATGGAAGAGAGTATATGCAAATCTAACTTCCTTGAAGACCCAAAGACTTTGATCCTGTTTGGAATGGAATATTTCTATTTCATGTGTTAACCAAACGCAATTTTTTCTATTCCTTCGGAATGATAGATTTCATTCCTTTCTTCATCTATGCAGTCCAAACGATTTGTGTGTGAGATGTCAGAAAGGAGAGTGTGAGATGTCGGAAAGGAAAGGAGGGGAGGAAAAGAAAAGGATTATGAGAAGGTTAGTTAATTTATGTATTATTTGTGTGTCTTTTTTTTTTTGGAAATGAAGAAAAATATTAAGGACTAAAACTTGGATAAGTTTATCCCCACGACTTGACTTCCAATGGGAGGGTTTTTGGAGAAGAACGGAGGAATCATGAATAAAAAAACAAAATCATCTTTTCATTAAATTCAACATTATCCTTCTCTTTTATCTAATTAAGGACATAGACGTAATTTTAACCCAATATTTTGTTTTTAAACTCACAAACATAATAAAATAAAATAAAATAATTTAAAATTTTTTTCTCAGAATCCACGAATAAAAAGAGATAAAATCACATGTTCTATATTTACTTCACCATCCTCGTATTGGAACTCATAAACGAACTGAAACCTCATCACAGTACCTTCCATTTTGACCTCAACCCACTCCCCTCTCCTCATTCATCATCTTCCCCACCAAACAAACATGAACCCTCACCCACGTCCTCACCCACCACCACCCCACTTCACCGCCATCGACGAACAATCCCTCCGCGACGAAGTCCTCTTCCTCCACCACCTCCACCGCCGCGGCCCACCCACCCTCTCCCTCACTCCCTCCTCCCTCAAACCCACCACCAAACCCTCCCCCTTCAAACGCAAAAAACCCAAAACATCCCTCTCCTCCGACAAACCATGGCCCACCACAGAGAACCCCCCCACAACTGACTCACCCTCATCCACTCAGTCTGGTTCGGGCTGGGCCCAGTTCAAGCCCAGGCCCAACAACCCCGCCCGTCGCCCCGCCACGGCCCACGAGTCCGCCTCCATCGTCGCCTCCAAGGCCCAGCACAAGGCACTCGAGTCCTCCACCGAGTTCTTCAACGACGAAGAAGAAGAAGAAGAGGAAGCCGACAATGACGGGGACTCTGATGATGATGAGGGGAGTGTTGAGTACTCGTTCTTTGTTAATGTGTTTGAGGGGGACAGGGAATTGAGGAGTTATTATGAGGGGAATTGGGGTAAGGGGGAGTTTGTGTGTTTGGTGTGTGGAGGGATGGGGTTGAAGTTGAGGAAGAGGTACGGGAACTGCGTGTCGTTGCTGACGCATTGCGTGACGGTGAGGAAGACGGGGAGGCGGAAGGCGCATAGGCGGTTCGGGATGGTCGTTTGTAGGGTGCTCGGGTGGGATATCGGTAATTTGCCGAATATTGTGCCCCCGCCGGAGAAGGAAGCATTATCGGATAGTGCTGTGCAGGCACAGGTAGTTCTTGATGATAAAATGTGGAGGAGTTTTGATTTATGTGTTGTGATTGTTATGCGTAGAATGCGATGTCCTGTTATCAACTGAAGCATTGCACTGTGAAGTTGAAGGATTGGTTGGAACTTTTAGTTATTGGGTTTGTGTATTCGCCATCTTATGTTTTTTTACTATAGAGTTGCAATTTGAAGAGATCAGCTAGTGCATGGGGTAGATTGTAACGGTGTTTGTGACAATGAGAAGCGGTATGAAGTAGTAGAGCACCGCTTGCTGGGTGACTCCTTGCTTTAGAGGAGTTAAAGCTGTTGATGGTCTTTAAGGGTCGGGGCTATAATGGCGGTTTCTACTTAAGTGGCTGGTTATTCATGTGGTTGATAATGTGGAATATAAGAGCTTATGATGGTGGTTTCTACTTCAGTGGCTGGTTATTCATGTGGTGGATAATGTGGAATATAAGAGCTTATCATCAGGGACTTGGTTCTTTCTGCATGGGTGTTTTGAGGAAGAATGTGGGAAAGGTTCATGGTGTAGTCACAAGGCAAGTCGATATCAGAGAGATTTATAAACTAGTCGACAAGTCGATGCATTAGTCGTGACAAGTCGATAGTGTATACTGTGATTCAATTAAAATAAATATTGAATAAAGAACAAGCACATGAAATGTATAATAAGGATATAAGAATATTGTCCATTAGATCTAAAAAACATAATAATGTTAAAATAGAGGTTCAATAAAGATGGATCAAAACATAAATAAATTGGATTTTTCTATCCATGATATTTCAATCAAAGTCATCGACGAAAGATAGATTTGCTTGAGGAGGTGATGATATGATATCATCCCCCTGTCTCCGACCAAAATCATCATCCATGATATTCTCTTTTTTTCTGTATGACTCTAACTTCAAAGATTTAATTGATAATCTTTTCTTCTTCTTTTTTCTTGAATCTTTTGTATCCCTTTTGAAAGCTTTCCAAAAAAAAAATAAAAATATTTATGATTATGAATTTGAGTAAACAAGGAAAAAATTGTAAAAGTTTTCCAAAAAAAATTATAGTAAAACACTAATATTAGCCCAAATTGTTAAGTTGTTTGACAAGACGAGACTAGTCTTTGACATGATGGGTAAGACGAAAGATTTCCTATGGTTCAATTCGTCGACGTCAAAACTAATCGTTCATTTAAAAACTTATCGATAAGTCGTAGACTAATCGTTTCTTGTCGTACACCATGACAACTATGCTGTGAATGCATTGCCACTGGCTTGGTATGTTCATTGATACTGCTTAAAACATGGAAATTGTTCATTAGATGTGCTGATTCATGTTGATACATATTGCTCATCAAGTTTATTTCATCAGTTTTCTTTCTAATAGATTTAAGAACTAAATATCTTCATGGCCGACAAGTTGTCCAAAACAGCAACCTCCAGCAGTCACCAGCGTATATATAGATGTTATGATCCTGGTCACAAGTTTTTCAGCGTCACCTTTCCCTGGAAGATAAAATGGCTGCTGTTCTTCCCCTTAATATTTACATCCATTTTCTATCAATGTTCTGAGAATGGTGTTGAAACTAGCCTGCCACTCGGTTCGTCCCCATCCCTTTCCCCCTGTTATTGCATTGGGCTTGTTCAAGATAAACTTTGTTATGAATCCATCCTGCGTGAATTTTTTTATGACTAGTTGTTCCGGACTGTATTGATAGTTTGGTTGTTTGGAACAGGATTCGAGTAAAAATGCTGATGAAAATAAGCTTGGATCTGAAGAGATGATGGCAAATAATAATGTAAGGCTTTTTCTATTCTGCACCACATTCACATTCTGCGATCAAAACAACCTGCACTGTCGTGATCCTTTTTTGTAGAGTTGCATTTGGAACTCTGCTTGCTTTTTTTTATGATGTCAAATAGTTTATTTGCTTGTTCTCAGGGAAATTCTTCAGACAACCAAAAAACCGAAGAAAACATCGGAGGTTCAGCTTCTAAAGAAGCTGGAGACATGACAATCGATGAAATAAGTGGCTCTGGCGGCAAAGTAAGTCGGTTGGCTTTTTTCCTGCAGTTTTCCGTTTGTGTTCATAAATCAGTTCCAAGACTTGGTTCAACAATGTGAATGTATGGTATTAATCTGTGCATTGATTGAATTGTTAGGATCTAGTAGTATGTTCAATTTCGAATACAAAACTCATCTGTTCGCTATTGTTATTCAACCCAAAAACTATAAAATGTTTTCATATTACTTTTGTGTGTTCTTTCTTCAAAGCCAACCAGGGTGAAAATTTTCATGTCATTATTTAACCTAGTTAATGAGTAATAACCTAGATTTCCTTATGGTAATTGCAGCCTGCTGAACCTGTTGCCTCTTGAATTGCTGCGGCTTCATCTAAGATTATCATGATTGGAGGTACGGAAATGATTTGATTACTTCATCAAAAAATCACTTAGCTTGGCATAAATGTATTTTCAGCGTGGTTTAAGATCGAAGATCGATGCTTTCTTGATCACATTTTTCAGGTCTAACATGAATTGGGATGACCCTAGAGGGCTGAGACGGAAGGAAAAGGGCCCTGTACCAATCGTAATCTCTGCACGAAGAGTATGTAGACTGCCTAAATTTTACTTTGGCTAGTTCAAACTTGTCTTGGTGCCATGTTGCACTTGTTTAATTCGTTTTGCGTGGTAAAACAGAGTTCTGAGGATGACAACTCCGACAAGAATATGAGTACTGATCTAAGTATTGCGAGTCATCTTCGTTGTCTATTGATTGATCATGTTCTAATCCACTGTCGTTTCTTTTCCGACCTGTGATTTTCCTGTGAAGATGCATTTCCTTGTGTTGGTTGAAACGTTGGCTGATCGAAGTGTAAAGCTGATACTGGATGGAAATTTGATTTTCCCATCAAAGCTTGAAACGAAGGGTTCTATTCCTTTGAATATGTCCTGCAAGACAAACAATAAACTGAAGTCAAGATTTATAGCTTAACGATCAAGATGATACCGAAATGTTAATGTTTATATCACTTGGAGCGCAAGGAAGTGGTGAAGGAGTCATCATCAGCTTTTGACTGCTCATTTGCCTAACAAGTCATATTTAGGACTTAGGACATTGAATAATCCTTTAAGCAGATTTATGCTTGGCTTCCAAGCAAAAGTGGTTTGAGCTCAACAAGAGGTCAAGTGATAAATTGAAGACGATTAGAACCTTCGGCAAAGGTGATTATACTACTATTAAGGATCAAATATATAATGAAAAAATGGATTTGTATCTTAAATTTGAAGATAAAGGTTAAGTCACAATTGATTTTTTTCCTCTTCAATGAACATAAAAATAATATTTTAATCTTAATAATTTATTTTAATTACTTTACAATCTCATAATTTATTTATGGGTAAAAGATAGTAGCCTCGAACAATTATGTTTTGAAGGTCATGCTTATGTATCTTTCATTCTCATTGTTCTAGAAAATTCATTTGATGCAAGAAGGAGGAGGACCACAACATACCCTACACCCTCCCTATAAATAGAGAGAGAGAACCCCTAGCCCGTCTTCCCCTCACCAGCATCTCAATACCCAAATCTTCACCTCTCCTCCCAAAAACCCACAACTCTCTCCATCTCTCTCTCTCTCTCTCTCCTCGCCGCGACTCGCTCATCGGAGATGGCCGGAATCGGACCGATCAGGCAGGACTGGGAACCGGTGGTGATCCGCAAGAAGGCTCCCACGGCTGCTGCGAAGAAGGACGAGAAGGTCGTCAACGCCGCTCGCCGCGCCGGCGCCGAGATCGAGACCGTCCGCAAAGGTTTACAACTTATATCCTTCTTGCTTTTGTTTCTCTATTTGTTTGATGATTTTATTCGATCTGTGGATATTGATGATGAGGATTGGAGGAGTCGTGGAAATTAGGGTTTATGTTTGTAGGTTATTGTTTTGGAGAAAAACTCTGTTTGTTTGTCTTTTTGGTGATGATTTCGAGGATCTGATTTGTGGAGATATGAGTTGTTTGTTGTGAGTTCTTGTTGGTCAGTTGCATGATGGATGTTTCAACAGCGTGGTGTTCTTCATAGATGATGAAGATGAGGTTTCTTGTGGTGTATTGTGGATGTTCTGTTGCAAGGTTGTTGTTTCTTTTACTAAGTTATTTAGTCTCGTAAACGTCAGATTTCGATGGAACTCAAAATGAATTGAAAAACGCACTGAAGATGTTTTTGGAGTCGTCTGTGTTAACAATGGAAAAATGAGGTGGTGATGGTGTAACAATAGGTAGGGTGAATATTAAGTGCGATGTATAATCTGACAATGTGTTGTTGCTTCTGGTGGCTGTGTTTTTTGGTGGTAGTGTTTGCCAACGATCTGGTGTTCAAGGAAGTGTTTGCTCTGTTTTAGCAATGTTGATTGTTTTGCTTGTGAAAAGTGAATTTCTGATTTCTATGTAAATGATCTGAAGGATGGGTGGTATCAATCCATTGTATTACATTTGTTTTGGATGGAATCCTATCTTGAGTCCTTTTGACTTGAATGATCTTTCATAAAATTATCCTTTGCAGCTTCGAATGTGCCTTCTTTGCTTCTTTTGGATTCAGGATGTGTGGTTACACTTTCTTTTACTGACACCAGAGATTTTTCTTATGCAGCTACTGCTGGTACAAACCGGGCGGCCTCCAGCAGCACTACCTTGAACACCAGGAAGCTTGATGAGGAAACCGAAGTTCTTGCTCGTAAGCACCCCATTTATCATCCATTGCCTTGTTTCATTTGTTATCCATCAGTTCTTTTGAATGTGTGGATTAGCTCCTTGTGGTCTTCGACCTTGGTGCTTCTTAGGATTATGGCCTTATGGCTTCATATTTTGTTCTGGTTTGCGTTTTGCTTGCTCTAATCAGAACTAGAAATATTAATTATCAGACCCCCCCCCCCCCTCTCTCTCTCCCCTGGAGGTCAGAACTAAAACTGATGCCAAAGCTGATAAATGTTGGAGTATTAGTTTGTCTCGTTTACTTCTCTTTTTCCCACCCCTATTTTAAGTGAGTGGCAACCTGTTCTGCTTCGGGAAGTGAAAGATTATTGTATATGTGGTTTGAACTTAAAAAAATGTAAGTGATACTGAAAATCAAAGAATTTGAGTTTGTTATTTGGAGTCATTCTGCTGATATGGTTTGAGTTACTGTCATCAATCATACTTCATGTTTGTTCGTTTTTTACTTGATTTTTTGGGGTTGCTTCCTTCAGAAGAGAAAAGACTATGACACTGATTTGTGAGATAAATAAACTCATTTCTCTTGGGCTGTGGTTAATAAGAAGTTAACTGATAGGGTCTGTACTTACCTCTGGTAAAGAATGACTATGGTTTTTTGTGGGCAAAAAGGCCATTGGTAATTCTCTTTTTTGTATTTGCAGTTTCATAACCAATACCTCTCATCGCTTTTGCTAGACTCAGTCTTTCCTGCTCTTTGATTGTGTGTCTTCTTTTTTTACGTACTAATGTTCCATCAATCTTGGTTTCAGATGAACGTGTTCCCACAGAGCTTAAGAAGGCCATCATGCAAGCTCGGCAGGATAAGAAGCTCACCCAATCTCAGCTTGCTCAGGTTTGTCATTCCTTAACTCAATGTTGCCCTGTGTCTGTGCTTCTTAGTCATTCCTTAAATGTTACTACTTGTACAATCTTTTCTGTACGGTTCCTGTAGTGCTTGATTAAAAGCCCTTGAAATCCATCTCACCTGTTGGTCGGTGATAATCAGGAGACCGGTGGCAGTTGGGAATTTCATTTAGTTTGTAGCTTCTAATGTTGTTCTCCTTGTGCAGTTGATTAATGAGAAGCCGCAGATCATCCAGGAGTACGAATCAGGAAAGGCCATCCCGAATCAGCAGATCATCGGCAAGCTTGAGAGGGCTCTTGGTGTGAAGCTGCGGGGTAAGAAGTGATGATGGGGAACTATGCTGTCTGATGTGATTGCGCACTCGTGGTTGTCATCAACAGACCATCCTTTGAATGTTTCCAGAGTTCCTGAACTTGTAAATTCAGCTTTGTTTGTCTCTTGTTTTGGTGTAAAAGATGGTTGTGGTTAACTGCTGTGGCCATTAGTCACTCTAAAACCTAATGCAAGAATGACGTGTGGCAGATTATCAATGATAGACTTGTTTGATGAAATTGGCGTTGTTAGTTTCAGTAATTTTTGGGTCAGATTGTGCATGTATTGGTCTATTGTGTTAGGTTGAGTGTATCTTGTGAAAACCATGCTTGTTTATGTGCTGATGCCCGATGGTGACGAGGGTAGAAACTAAGTGGCAGATCCACTATGATCCTTGAAGTAACATCGACCTGGAAAATTAAAACGCATCGTGTGCATATTTCCAGATTTTAGTTCGTCGAAGAGCACACCAGTGAATCGATAGACAGAAGATATCTCTTTTTGATGCAACCTCGACTGCTTCATCAATAGTACATTAAGAAAAACAAATTTGAAGCTCTTGCTTAATAAAAAAAAAACTTCATTCAAGTCGACAGAATATTAAGCTCTTGTTTGCTCAATAGTTCACACGATGTCATAGGTCACAACACACAAGTACAGCTTCCTCTATACCTACTACAAAGTCAGGATGGTAATATAAAGCAGATCCAAACATCTTTTGAGACATCTTCATTCCATTTTGTGAGAATACATACAACAAACAGCATACATAACTTACTCGCACGCCATTTTCGTACCAAAGCTGGTGAGGCAAATCGCAAACGCTTGAAATGCAGACAGAGGCTGCCGATAATCCATGGTGAAAGTATCATCAGACACCTTCCCGAATTGGAGGAGAACTTCTTCTTCATCTCCCCGTCCATCAGGTTGGCTTTGGTCTACAGTTGCCATCAGCTGGAAGTTCTTGACCGATGCCACTGTCACTCGGCCATGGAAATTCAAGCACCAACATTGCAAATGCTCGTGCCACCTCGGAGCCTTGTTCTTGAGGACTGTGCACCCAGGCTGGAAGGATTCTGAGGACTTCTCCTTGGTGTTTTCTACTTGGTCGTTGGAGGCATGCCCCGAAGATGATGGACACCGCAAGGAGCAAACCATCCTTCTTGGACCTCTTGATTTTAAGAGGTTGAACTTGTAACATACCTTTCCCACTTCGAAGTTTCCTGCTGGGACCTGGGGACTAATTTGTTTGCTAGCAAAACGTCGACAAGATCTACTACTTGAAGGCTTTGCCCCACTGTGCGGTGGCTGACTGTCGTAAATGGTAAAGTTTGTCCCAAGGAAGTCCGAGCTGCAAGGAGCAAAAAAGAGTATAGGCAAAGCAAATATTATTGTACATTGGGTTCATATGGTGTTTGCATATTTTAGAAAAAAAAACTAGTATTTTACTATTTTTGAGTTCCTGGACTACATGCAATGCAACTCACCTTAGTTTTCCAACATAAGCTTGACTCCCTTGAGAAAGATCACTTGGATCGAGTGATATGATGTATTCGGTGCGGGCACCATTCCTGTATTTCCTTGCTGCTAGCAGAAATTTCCCGTAATCTGAGAATGCTGGAGAAATTCAATACATGCAGATATTAGAAGTAAATACCGGTAGAAAGCAAAGACTTGCGTTTTCACGGGGACAAGCCATGATTATTCCAAGTTTAAACAACTCCAAAGAAGACACCTTTCGATCAAAAACATAAACAAAGACATAACAAAACAAGGTGTTATTCATTCAAAGACACTTCAAATTATAAAATGCCAACTGCGCTTCGGATTCATTCAAATAGAAGCAGAAGTATTTTTGCTTTTATAGTTGAAGCGGGGCATGCAACGTAAAGGAGAGACTTCTCCAGTAGGCTGTGGCTTTGCATACAAAATATGAATGAAAAATGGATGCATAAGTACCGGGAAACCCACCGAAGCAAGGCAGAGAGACAGTTAAGATACCACGTAAGAAAGATGGATACATGAGGGCAGGGTAGGGAAGATGAAGCAAGCCAGGGATCAGACCACTCCCATACACCTTCAGAGAAGACTTCTCTCAAACGTGGAATGTAAGAAAAGGTTTAAAGAGATTGAGAAACTATAAAAGTACAAATGAACCAGTTAAACTTATGTAAAGGCATGTTACCCAGTTAATTTATGAGTAATATCATAATGATCACAATTCACAACAGAAAATTGTCTTCAATTTAGCAAGTCGCACAAAATCTGCAAGAATTGATTGAATCCAAAGCACTACAATGAGATGTGAATCCAAAGCACTACAATGAGATGTGAGCTTGTGTAATGACATGTTACGAAGCACATAGATCAACAAGACTAATACAAATTATGACCACAAATGAAAATTATCCTCTATTTAACAAGTCGGGCATAATCTGCAAGAAATAATTGAATACAGGGCACCATAATTTTATGCGCTTACTTTCACAATGTACTTACCTAGTGAGGAAACAGAAAGGTAGAGATAAAAAGTAGCATTCTTCTTGTCGCGTTTGATAAGGCATTGAAGAGCCGAATCACGCGGTCCGGACTGCGAACAACCAAAACAAAACAAATTAGTGTTACCTTCATTTATGAACAACTAACAAAGTAACAAGGTTGGCGACAATTGAGAAAAGACAAACAAAAGGAGACCATTCACGATATTCATGTACATAGAAGGGTGCCGCAGAGCCTATAGCCATACCAAAGATCAAAAGATACAAATATCCATTTCAAGTAGGAGTAGCCAACACCACAATCCTTTTTCTTTTTTTCTTTTTTCATTCATTTCATCCATCTACTTCTAATATCCTCAATCTCCTTTCATCATTTTCCCCCACAATCAATTTGTTCGTGGATAATCCGATGTGCTTTGTCCATTACTTAATCAACCGAAAAGCACCAATGCTTACAAAAAGAAGCATGCCAATGAGCCTCCAACCTCATTGACTCGAATCTCCTTCAGGTCGCAGTCCCACCCCCTTCCGAACTCTATGATTTCACATCTTTGAACCCTAGCTAAGAACAACATAGGGAAACCTTGGTCTAGATCATTAGTACCAGATACGCTTTGCAATACTCAAAGCCTGATACGCGATACGCTACTTGTTGCATAAATTTAATGGACGTTTCTTTCAGCATCGCACTTTGGTATGTTGCACGCAATTCGGGGTTTGTATGTCTTCCGAATTTCCTGATGTCTAGACAAACGAAGCCAAGTGAATTGCCAACAAACCACCACTCCCAATCAGTCAATCAATCACACGATTCACACCAATTCACCTCAACACACACCCAAAATCACAACTGCTCATCAGATCCACAACAAGCCTAAATTTCATCATCAATCAGTTCATCACATCGAACAAAAACACACACATACAACACAACACAACAATTCAACACAATCAAATTCATGATTCATTCACTCAAACCATCCAAATCTAATCTCAATCACCACGACAAAACATCAAATCCCCCCAAAATCAACACCAGATCGATCTCAACCATCCAATACCATCTTCAAACACTTCGGAAACGTGATCCGTCCACTCGCCGCGGGCCTCTTAACGATCCCGACCACAACCTCTCTCCACTTCCGACAAACACAAGCGCAAGCCACCACGTTCCTCCGATCCGGCCACCTCTCGTCCCTCCCTTCCACTCTCCTCACGATCTCCGCCAACAGATCCGGCAACATCGTCCCCCACCGATCCGATCCATCATCATCCGAAAACGGAATCGTCGCCGCCGCCGCAGTGGTAGTTGAGTCAGAGGACGGATACTGCTTGCGAGATCTGGAGAGGGAGAAGCACAGCGTCGCGGTCGCGGAGCGGTGGCGGCGGTGATTGCGGTGGTGTGATTCCGGCATCGGAGATAGGAGAATTGAGAGGTGGTTTTGGTTTTGGTGTGAGATGAAACGATGTCGTTTTGGGGGTGGGTGTGAGAGAGAGAGAGG
>JAOVYX010016701.1:0-23945 GCA_035668315.1 Drosera spatulata
GTTACCTTCTTATTGTAATTTCCTCACACGCACGCTCAACTTGTTCTTTACGTCTCAACGGATGGAATCTCCAAATCGTATATCATGACATGATTCACATATTAGTACAATTGTTTGTTCGCGCTACGGTGTTAAACATGTTTATTCATACTTCGTGCAAAACCATTAATACTAATTGTGAGTGTTTGGAGTTATTTTAGGATCAAAAGGATCATTCCGGTCTAAAAGGTCCTGAGATGACATCCAGACCTCTAAGTTGGTTATCTCGACCTCTGGAACGGATGTCTCGGTGTCTGGAATGAACGTTCCTGCCTTTGAAGTGAGCTTCTCGGCCTTTGAAATGAGTATCCTACATTCTGTCTATCTTGACGCTTCGTCGTATTTAAATCTATAACTTATCGTATGCAACTCTAAATTTTATTCCGTAAAATTCTTCAGAAACTAGACTTCATGATCTTCTCAGTGACATAAATTTTTCATCGTAACACCTTACCAATAATAACAGTTAATTAGTTCCAGTTTATATTTTTCACTAGTTGAGGCAGTTTGACCTTACTTTATTAATTAGCTCATAACTCTCTACATACAACTTTAAATAATTATTGGTAAACTGTTCTGCAAACTAGACTTTCATACCTTTTCACTTATATAAGGCTTGTCTTTTAAAACTTCATATATAATTTTATATAAAGCAACAAATTCATCTCTGTAACGAGTTTTTACATATTAACATATCCGTACGTTTTGATTTATAACTTAAGATTCTCATCTCCGAATCATGATTTATTAACTTTTATAGAAACTAAACATATGAGAATTCAATATATATTAATATCATGATTTATTAAAGAGTGTAAATTTTCCATAAAATCTCTAACCAAGAGAATTACTTTCTTTCAATGGTGGTAAAAATTCCCCGAAACGTCAATAATTTTTTCAGATTTTCTGAACCGAATTCAAACGTGCATAACTTTCTCGTTTCTTAACCAAATTGGGTTATTCTTGATTCATTGGAAACTTCGGGAAGTTCTTTACAACTTTGTTTCAAGACTCATGTGCTGAATCAGGCTCTAACTAGAGTCAAAACGCGTTCTAATGTCGAATGTCAAGGTGTCCAGAAACTGGTATGGTGGGTTTGCTAATTTTTCATGTTTTACCGAATCAATTCAATCCCAAATGATATTAAAGTTCATAAACATAACATTTATTTAGTTTTTGTAATGTTTGTTCTGTTTTAGGCTTGTTTGATACATAAAATCATAGGTTTTCGGATCTCACGAGTATAACTCGTCTTTTAACTCATATACGCATTTCAACCATCCGTGGTTATTTTTCCTTTCCGTTTGTTTTGTTGTTAGCTACAAATGGACTGTATGAGACTAAACTATGAGAGTCGCAGCACTTATCCTCTTGTTTAAACGGGTTTGAGTCGGGTTTGATTTGGTATGACTACCTCGGTTCCACTCCTTTTTAACGGATGTATTTGTGCCGCTTCCTTCCTTCTTCCTTTCGTGTTTTCCTTGCTATCCAAGCTGATTTTCCCCTTCTTTCAAAGTTGCTCCACAGGCCGGTTGTTGGTTTGCAAAGAGATATGGCAAGGGAAGGAAGGAAAGCATAAGAAAGAGAGGATTTGCATGAAAGTGGGATTTAGCTAGTGGAGATCTTTGGTGGAGTTGGTGTGGTGCATGGTGGCTAGATCAGGGAAGGAAGAGTGAAGATGGTAGGAGAAGTGGTAGGGAGAAAAGGAGGGAAAGGAGTTTAGTGGGTTGTTTTTTTTTAAAAAAAATATCCCCGTTCAGTTTAACGCAGGATCAGTTAATCCCACATCTTCCACAGTCTTCGCTCAAACTTTATCACCACGCTCGAAAAATCATGTTATTAATTAACATACAATTTTCCAAATTTTACCGCGATAAAAAGTTACCCCAACTTCATCACAAGTTTTAATGTTATGAACGCAACGTTACGTCTTAAAATTTTGAAATTAGATTCGTTTCTTACTTTAATTTATTACAAAAGAGAAAATACACATTTACGTTACGTTTATTAATTTTTGAACTATTATTTGATCACAATTTTAATATTTATTTGATCGTAATTTTCTGGGGCTTTACAGTTATGTATTTCAACCTAATACATATTACAGGACGATCAAAAGTGATTTGATATGAAAACGAGATTTGTATTCATGTGCATAAAATAACACAAAATAAATGCATGTTGCTTTGTCTTCAATTAAGATCATTTAATCTTGATCGTTAAATTTTTTATTCTAAAAACTAATAAATTAAAAATAAATATAATTAATATTCAAATCAAAAGAAAAATATTAATTCAATAAAATTATGATATTGTCCCTTGTGTTGCACGAAATGAAAAATTATAAGAAAATAATAGTGTTCTATAACTTATGTCCAAAATATGTATTTTATGTTTTTGTTTATTTTGCACGAAATATATAATTTTTGTGTATTATTTTTTCTTTAAAAAGATTTAATTTTACTTTTGATTTTATGTTTAATAATTATTTTTGTGTATTTTGATTGTTTTCTTACTTTCGTCTTTTAAATTAAAATTTGTAGATTTTACTATTACCCTAAAGTTACATAAACTGTGTGATTGCATCCGATGACATACCAAATAATTTTTTTTATATGAAAACTTTGTATGTAAGATCTATCCAAATACTTTTGTTAATATTTTTCTGATAAAAATATTTTATTTAATTTTTATTTTATGTTGATTTCTGCGTATTTTGAATTTTTCCCCCTAACTTTTTTCTTTAAATTGAATAAATGACGTTTCTGCATATTTTGATTTTGATGTTGTTTTAATTTTAATTGGTTAACATGTATGCATGTTAGATTAATCTTGATTTAATTGATTTTAATTTTTTTTAACTAGCATTTTGTTAAATAATAATATTGTCCTGTCATACTGTCATATGCGCACAAGATGAATGATAATAATAAAAACTTATCTAAGTTATAATATATTACACATGATGGTTTTCTTATTCATTTGAACACTTCGATAGTTAACTAAATCGAGCATTAAACTCGACTTATGTAATCTTATTTTTCTAGTAGATTTTAAATGGATGACATATTTTTCTTATTTTGCTGGGTGATTTTTTTTAATTAGATATAAGTTAAACATACTTAACTTTTTATTTTTATTTTTTGATATTTTGGAAAAAAAAGTTTCATAGAATTTTTTAATATTTTGTAGATATTGTTTTGTAAAATATTTTTTTAATTTTTATTAGATATATACGATATGGGATAGATTAGATATATTAATTTATTTATATTTTTTTGTTAAAGAGTTAGGATTATTTTTGTTTTGTATTAGGTGATTTGTCGTTTGTCATAGTGATGGTTCGACATGTTTACGATTCGACACGGAAGAGGAGATGTGTAATTAAATATATATTAGATTTATTGATCGGTCGATATATTTTGATTGAATTTCATGAAATAAAAGATTTAATTTAAATATCTATCAAATATTTGATTAATAAAAGATAATTTTAATAATCGATGAAAATAAACGAAACGATAATAATATTCCATTTGCAAAACCTTTGACAAAACAATGATTCATGAGTACTACTCTATCACTACTGTATTAGTTAAAAAGAATATATATATCATGTCTATCTCTTCTATCGGAAAAGTAAAGTACTTAAGTACCATCCATCCCATAATATGACATACGATTTGATTTGACATGCAGATTTACGTGTGTGTTGGATTTTTATATGTTTGTTAGAAAATCATTTATTTTTTGTACTGATAATTCGGTTTATTCTAAGTAAATGATTATTTTGATATGAAAAGTTTGTCAAAAATGATATATATTGGTTATATTTTGTAACAATATTATCTATATTTGAGGATAGAAGAATAATACACCCCTCTGTTCCATATTAATTATTATGTGTGTCTTTTTTTCACTATCTAACATGCATTTTGAGGAATTTTGTTTGTTGTTTTAATGACGTAAAAAAATTACGTCATTGGCGTCATGTTAAAATGCATAATTTAAATCATCATTAGTATCTAATGATAATTTTTTAGAAATGATGTTTGATCGTCTCACGATGCGAGTTAAACTTCGTCTCGACAAGTGCGTATGGTCAAATATTAGTCTATCCGTCCATATAGTAATGCACGAGATAAAAAAAAAAAAAAACAACAACATTGATCAATTGACAGATTCCTTCATCGAAATAATGCTTTTTAATTTTTAATTCCTCCTTCCTACAAAAATTAAAGCACTATTCTTTTTGAATGTCCTACAAAATTATAACACTTTCGTATTTGAAAATTTTTTTCTTCAAAATTATCAAAATCACCATATTTTTATTTTGTATTGTATCGATCCATCCCATTAACACTTCTTCTCCCTTTTTCTCTCTCTCCTTCCTCTCAGATAACTTTAAGAATTATTTAATCTTTACACAAAAAAATCAACACACGCATAAATTTTCATAAAAGCCAAATTATGGGATAAAGGGAGTAGTAGGTATTCTTTAATGGAAAAATTAAATTAAATCATTCATATTGGACTTCTTTTCAGCTTTACGAAAACGTTTTTTTGTTACTATATATATATATATATATATTAAAATCTTTGTTGTAATCTCACTATCATAAGAATAATATCAAAGGGAGCTGATCCACCGTCAACGTTGACTGTGTAATCTTATCCAGTCAACAAATGTGAGTCATCAATTTGGGAAATGGACGATTCGATTAAAATAAAAATCAACTTTATCCGCGAAAACTTGCACATGATATCGTTAATATTTATAGCAGATGACACAAAACACGAAATTATCAAATTATCCTTCCGCTATAATTTTTACCAAATGGACTGTCAATTTATTTTAAAATCCAAATAGTATGTCAGTTATTTATGTTATACGAGCTTTCGCTGTAAAGAGTTGTCGATGACCCAAGTCCAGAAATAAGCCTACCGCTGTAAAGTCTAGCGGAAGAACTTCCAGGACAGATACAGAATATCTGAATTATTTTCAATCTCCCTGAATACATTGCTGGACCGAAAAACAAACAAAACAAAAACGACGCAACCAGCATCTTAATCAAAATCATGCAACATCCATTTATAATCATCTAAACCAACATCATACATTACCATTTGATGTTTGTCTTTGTTTTCGAGACATCTCTCGTGTCTTACAAGTCAACAATTAGAAGCAATCCTATATCTAGAATTGTCAAAATCCTCGATGGTCTGTTTTGAATCGGCCATTTTGATCCCTTACATGATGTAATTAATATGCTTTAGCACATATACCCCGAAATCCATCTTAGCTGACACGTGGCGTTAAGCCACTACAGACATATTCTATGGCAAGACCAAATAACCCAAACGGGTTTTACGTATAGAAGTTAAGGAACTACCTAACATCAGAAATACATAATTTACAACTATGTCATTGCAACTCCAAAATTTTCTTACAATAATCCAGAATATTACATGTCTGAATATTACATTAATCCAAAATATGTGAAGCTTACATGCATGATTCCTCACTCTACGGCCCTCTAATCTCACTTCTATTTCAACCTGAAAATAAAACCCATAATCCGTGAACAAAGCTCTCAACAACCTAAGGTGATGAATTCGATTTTCAGGCATTTTCTACTCACTATGGCACATCGCGATAAATGCCTGAAGGAACCCCCGAAGGGAAGCAAGTGAAACAAAATATACATTTAGGCCATACTAATCAAACAATATACATATCATATCATGTACATGTCATATCTTTTATGTATCTTTTCTTTTTATTAATTGGCAATTCCCTGATCAGACTACAAGAGGCCAAACTCTGATAGATATGACAGACCCGGATATATATAACCAACTCTGACACGAAGTCAGCAATAACTCTGGCGCGAAGCCAGCAACAACTCTAGCACGAAACCAACAACTACTCAGGCACGAAGCCACAATAACTCATGCACGAAGCCACAACAATGGGGATTCAATCGCTAACGCGACAAATCTATTCAGATCATATTCTTTTTCATTTACATGTTCAATTAGGTTAGATAGACCCAATTGATATGTTCGGGCCTCCCCATAGAGAGTTAATCACCTGTGGCCCAGCCACCTTGGCCTTAATGCCACTGCGTGCACGCGAAGGGAACAAGGCACTAGTGTTCCGTCCATCTAGTTTCTTATCCACTTGTCTGTCACGAGACTCAATTAACGAATACTCAATAGAGTTCCTTGACTCTTAATATTTTCACTTGGCGTTCAAGATGATTGTCCTCAATCCCCCAACAATATCTCAAGGATGACAAACACGATCCCAATGGATCCAAGAAGAGACCCACAGCTCAATTTTACTCGACACATGGTCAATATTATGAAATTTTATGTTCATTATAATAATTCAGTATCATATTTTAAATAAATTAATGGTATTAGCCGTATCGATTATATGTTATCCTTAACTGAATATATCCAGTTTTGTTCATTATTCCTGTGTTCCAATCATGTTATTGTTTTGATTCGTTAATTCAATCATTCAATAATAACTCACCCGTAGATGATTGTTGAAAGGGTAATTTATGGATAATATATCCTTTTTAATCCCAATTCTCCGTATCATACAATAGATGATATATAACCCATATCCAGAAAATATATCACATATCCATGAAATATATAACATGGAAAACATGTTCAAGGATCATACATGACACACATTTAGCATTTTAATCACCTCTTTACATAAACTCTAGAAAACAAACTCGATCGTTTAAGCCATGCCGGCCTTACCATATGCTAAAATCATGACGTTAACCATCATTCATGTTCCCAGTAATAAGTCAACAAGTTTATTTATCCCGATTTCTCAAGGAACATAACCTTAATATCCCACGATGTCTGTTATCAATGACCTTACATCCCTTTTCACGAATCCCATAATTAAACATAACTATGCATAGGGCGTATAGTCACGCATAGCAAATATAGTCACAACCATCCATGAAAATCCAACCCGAGGCATCCCAACCTCATTCATAACCATCACAGCCCCCCATAATAACCTAACATGTCCACATGACCCTTTTATGATCATTTTTAATATTCAAGCCCCCTCATGTTCTTAAACCTTGAAGACCTTGCCAACCTACCAGACGTTCTAATCTCGATGACAGCACATCAAGCCCACACAAAATTAACGACTCGTCATATATAAGACTATGCATACCGGCACAACCATGCATAGACACAATCAAAACATGCATAGACCTCTTCAAAAATATATCACCCCAACACAAGCATATCCCTATAGCTTCTTTATCATAATTTTCATACTCAAGCCCATATATGTGCATAAACCTATCCCGACATTCTCATCATCCCGATGATCTAACTAAACACAAGCGCATCAATACCCCGCCGACATCACTAGAACCTACACCTTGAAACCCATCATGCGATCTTTATCCCCGATAACATATAAGCACAATCAACACAACAACCACAAAGAACATTGCATCATCGATCGCCATCCTGGCGGTACTACATCGACAACCATATATCAAAACCCGCAACCATTCACAATCAACCATGGGTTTAAGGGAACACTTTTATGGAGGTTACCTACCTGATTAGTTATTCCAAACACGCAAAACGAGGAGAAAGGATGACATTGTCGAGCGCCGTCAGTCTTGTCGGGCCTTTGATAGGCCTGTTGGTCCTCCTGCTGGGCTGTCGGGTCACAAGCTATCCTGTCATCGGGCCAACTTCGAAGCGATGTCCAGGAGCTGCCAAAATTTGTTCGGGCCGTATTGTGCTGTCGTGCCTGTCGCTCCACTCGGCCCTGATGTCAGGCTTGCTATTGGGGCATTGTCCGGCCGTCTTCGGGCCGCTCACAGCCTGTCGATGGCCGGATTCATGGCCGGACGAGATGGGGCGGTGTTATTTTGTGGTGTTTTTGGGTGGTGGTTCGTGAGCTCGATCGAGGCCACATCCGAGTTCATGGCTAGCCACAGGGGCTGGTCGCCTGATGTGTGAGTAAACACACTTAATTTATTTATGTTAAACCTAGTGTTTTGTCGCATTTGAGTTCTTTATTTCATATTTTTTGTTTACTTTATGTTTTTGGACATGAATACTACTGTTTGCGTGATTTCATTGTAGATTTGATCGAGAAGAGCAACTTGTGACCATTCGTGAAGAATGGACGAAAACGCTTGAAGATGATCGCAATGAAGTGTGATGACTTGACGATATTTCATGATGATTTAGATGATATCTGGTGATACTCACATTCATTGGATAATGGTGTTAATGTTCAAAGTCGTTTGGAGCTATTTTGGAGCTAAATCGATCTTTGAGGTTTAGTTGAGCGTGGATGATCCACAGAAGTTAGACGAACCCTAGATGATGATTCAAGACCATTTCGAGGGTGTACATAATGTCATTCGAAGTATTTTATGATGATATAAGGGCTATATAAGGTATATCATCGATCAGGACGGAGTTCGGATTGAAAAAATAATGTTTTTGGTGATTTTCTGGACTGTAATGACCGCTACATTTTCCGTAACGAACTCAAATCTATGTCATTTTCGATAGAAACTCAAATCTTTAAGTCATATAATGAATCTGAACAACCACAAGAAGATAAAAGTTTAACCATATTTAAAGGTGGTAGAGAATTATCTAAAATTGAGAAATCTAATTAAATTCAATTTGAGAATGATTTGGATGAAGACTTTGACTTACCTTACTAATATTTTATTGAAAAATATGATAATGATGCACAAATAGAAGGTCTATATGAACTTTTTAGTGGTGATTTGAATTTTGATGCTTTGAAACATACATTGAATTCATTACATGAATTGACTAACTCAATTACCTCAAGTTCGACTTATTCTCAAGAAAGCAGTTGTAGCCTCGAAATATTGAAAATCAAGTCAATCAACTTACTCTTGAAATGAGTGAATTAAAAGCTTTACCTTTCAATGAAATTAAAACTGAACTTGATAAATCACAAACATAAAAAAATCCAATGATAAATGAAAATGATGAAGAAACATTGGAAGTAGAGAGTTTAGGACGAAATGAGACACAATAAGTTGGAAGATGAAAGTTTAGAGCTAGGACGTGATGAATTGAACGAAAAAGATTTTGAACTTGACTATAATGAATTTGATGATGTAAATTTGAAAATGAATATTGATGAAACGTTGTTTGATGGTCAATATATTACACTTGATGATTATGTAGAATTGAAAAAGTATTTGTATTCTTATGATAAATTTGAACAACATGACCCTAAGTTATAAATGCCTAATATTGATAAGAAAGAGTCGTTGTTTGTTTTGAATGTTCCTATTAATGAATTTGAAATTGATCAATCTCATTCAAATATTTCATTTTCTGAAAATCTTTTTAGTTTAGATGTTTTTCATGATCATAAGGAAGATTTTGATATGTCATGCTTTATTTTACTTTCTTATATATCCAAATATCTTAGAAATCTTATTTGGACATGCTTGATTAACCATTTTGAGAAAATAAGATTTTTGAGAAATATCAAAGGTAAGAAGAAGAAGGTTTTACCTTGGCTTCCACAGCATTTCAAATAACCTAAAAGAGTCGGTATACAGGCTCTAAACCAAGCGCTTCTTAGGATGCAACCCAAGTCATTAGTTTTCTATAGATGCAATAAGTTAGTTTACTTTTAGCTTAGGAGTTTGTTTCATTTTAAAAATTCATCGGGCGTCTTATATCTTCGAAAACTCTTTGACTAATTCATAAATGATGTATTTTAAGTGTTTCAAATGAGTTTTATGCATTACGGATCGTTACGAAGATTTGAGGAGTTTAAATTCTTATTTCCTGGACTGTAACGATCATTACGACTCTTGTAACGGCCGTTACGCCTCTATTATCATTCATTTATGCCATTTTTCATCCTAATTCGTCCTGTTTTGCATATTATTCATTCTTATCATATATGCTCTGTATTAAATACATCAAAACACTAAATCCTTGTTATGAAAATTGAAGAATGAGTATGCAATGGTGTTTTAATTTATTACATGTTATTTTTCACTCGATGCTTTGATGTGTTTTGTGAGATTGTGTGTAGGATTAAACATATGATTCATAGGGCATTTCAAAAACATATTGAGCATAAGGAGCAACATTAGTGTATTTTGAAGGAACCAACAGCTATCAACAAGATTTCACCTCTACCAAGCGAGTTTCTATTTTATTTTTATGTCCTTATTGTATTTCACTTCTTATTTTTAAATTTTTAGATAATGTTGAGTTTGACTTAGGGGATGAGGAATGAGGGGGTAAGGTCTTTTCTTTTATTTTAAGTAATTTGTGATAAAAAAATTTACAACATTAAAAAAAAACACGAAACAAATTGAAAACATGAAAAAAAAATAATGAATTTTTGTGTTTTTGTTTTTAAAACCATGGCATGTGCAATGTAATATAATGATTTTATGCCTTGATGATTATTATACTAGTATATGTAGTTTGAATATCATTTCTAAGGAAGTCATAAGTCCTTACTAACATCGTTCTATTACTTTCCTATGGTATGACTTTTTCATGTGTAGATAGCGCTGTAGTGGTGTTTTGAACAATAAATTGACACTTAAATAACTCCATGTTTCCCTTTTAATTATGTCATCTATTCATTTACCCACCGATTATAGGAGGGCATGGTGCCAGTTTTTGGGGAAAAAAAAGTTTTTGTTCATAAAGCACCATTCTTCCATGGTAACCGTTATGCTATTTTTGGTTACTAGAGAATGTTCTAGACCTACTCATCCACGAAAGAAAAAGAAAGGAAAAGAAAAAATTACTAAAACAATTTAAAACAAGCAAAAAGCTTCAAAAATACCATGTCCCTTACCTCGGTAATCAGAATTATCTTCTACGGATAAAAGGGGACCGTGGTATTCAATAAGACAAGCTTGGAAAAAAAAAGATACATATCCAGTAGGAAATGCAGACCTCCTTTGAGACCTTGGTGGTTTTGGGAACAACCTATGTCGGATGCATTTTTGAATATAAGGAGTAATGGGATGGAATAAATTAATTTTGAAAATGATATTCGAAATGTTTTGTCTTGTTACATCTCTGGAATATCTGTTAGGTATAAAAAACCATGAGGGGGATGATTTGAGAGGTAATTTATATGGTGTGAATATGGATGATGGACGACTTTATGATGAATGTTCCTTCGATATATGCTTAGTGTAACTGATTTTTCGCATTCTTATTACGTAAATGCTCGAGTTGTGGATGTTTTCAAATTTTAGTTGTTTTTCAGTTTTAAAGGTCAGTTTTTATTTTGTTTTTAGCTTTGCTCAGGGACAATAAAAGGTTTAGCTCGGGAAATTTGATGTGTGAGTGAACACACTTATTTTATTTATGTTAAACCTAGAGTTTTATCGCATTTGCGTTCTTTATTTAAGGTTTTTAGTTTAGTTTATGTTTATGGACTTGGATACTGCTGTTTCTGTGTTTTCATTGTAGATTTCATCGAGAAGAGCAACTTTTGGCCATTTGTGAAAAATGGACGAAAATGCTTGAAGATGATCGAGATGAAGTGTGATGATTTGACGATATTTCATGATGACTTAGATGATTTTTGGTGATATTCATATGCATTGGATGATGGTGTTAATGTTCAAAGTCGTTTGGAGCTGTTTTGGAGCTAAACCGATGCCTTTGAGGCTTATCTAAGCGAGGATGATCCATTTAAGTTTGATGACATCTAGATAATGATTCAAGACCATTTTGAGGGTGCAAATGATGTCATTTGAAGTATTTTATGATGATATAAGCGGTACATAAGGTATACCATCGATCAAAACGGAGTTCAGAGCGAAAATAAGGTATACGCGGTACATAAGGTATTTTAACGACTGTTACACTCCCTGTAATGACCGTTGCAGTCATAAAACTCGAAGATTATAATGGTTTGGGGGCATTGAAAAAAATTCAGTTAATACGGATCATGAGATGAGATAGATCACCAAAACCAGCTTCACATGTTAAGACTGATGCATGAAATCCGACCTTAATCCATTATATGCTATGAAATCAAATAATTTGATTACCTATTGATGACATAACCTAGTTATTAATCGCGCTTGGTGATTAAATTTATATTAAAATAATAATTCATGATTTAATCTCATTGCCATGACGTTATGATTGATTGCATGTGAGAATGATAGTTTAAGCTCATTACTATTAATGTTCATGTTTGATTTATTTTCTTGCTTTGATTCTATTTATTTATTTTTATCATATACGAGCTCATCGGTATATTATGGATAGATAGATTAGGTTAATTATACAACCTCATTGATAATTAACAATCTACCGAATGTTATACCTTATGTCCAAAGGTATCATGGCCAAACCTATCTAAATAACGAACCTATATGATATTCATCCAAAATTAATTCTAAAAAGTTAAGAACGTAATTAATCGACCTTCCTATATTTTTATCACATAAGAAAACACCTAAATCCATTTCCTTTATAAATTTGGATTATTTTAATTTATATTCAGTCATTTAATTAGTTTCATCAGTAACCCTTCAAATCTTAGTTTTCATATATATATATAGTTCTTTATAATGACTAAAAAAAAGAACAAATAATATTATTTTAAATATTTTTAGATCATTACTTCCACTGCTACATTATTTTAAATATTTTTAGAGTGTAAGTGAGTGCATATAAATTCTAATTTGACGTGTCTATGACAACACACATCATCGCCGACGACAAATGGTTGTAGTTTCGACGAGAGGCGGTGACGCGGTGGTTGACGACGATAGGTGTTGGTGGTTAGGTGAGAGGTCGAGGTAGCTTCAGGGAGTCGCGTCCGGGCTCGTGGGTGACTGGGGTGGCATCACTTGGGCCGGGGAAGGCCACCGGTGGCGGACAGGGGTTGCCGGTGGTTTGGTTGGTGGTGGTGTATGGTGGGTCTCGGTGACGGGGAAGAAATGGTGAGTAGAGAGGAGTGGAGATAAGGTGAGGAGAGAAAGGGAGAGTAATAATGTAGGGGAGATGTGTGGATGAAATTATAAGGGAATATTCCTACACATAATTATCTTCTACACAATATTTATCCGTATTTTGTTTAATCTGTCTACGAATAATTAAACGTTATCGGTTTAATTATCCTAAAAATAACAGTATTATATCTCAATTAATATTCCAAAATTTCAGGGATCAAATCGTTAACCCTAACACGCAACATTTTAACGTTATAACATTATAACGATACTTGTTTGTTTTATTTATTCGTGCATTCATTTAATATGTATTATTTTTATATTTTAAATATCGAAATTTTTAGGGTATTACAGTCTGCTTGGGCCGTTTCTTGACGATAAACGACTTGGGAGCTTGATTTTTCTTGAACTTATCCGGATGTAATGACCGAAAAAGATGTGGAAAATACTCCATCTTCATAACACAAACCGAGCCAATTCATTGAAGGAAAGGTAAAGCGAATGAAAGAAATCATTCCATGTAGAAACTCACCATGTATTTCGTCTGTATGTTGTACATCTCCACTATCGTGATGCACTCGGCATCCTCATACATAGGATGGAGGAGATGCACAGTCCATTTTAGCAGATTAAACACGTACAAGATGATGTGTGAGTTGATGCACATCGGAATCAGCGCCATCGAAGCATTACGGATAGAAATTTGCCCTTCGCTTCTCACATATGTGAAATGACCAAATCGAATTCTGTTATATCTTTAGAGACCTTGAGGAGCGGCATGGTTTTTTTCTAAGCCTTCTCCACAAACCAATTGCCTAAATCTCTTGCGCACATTTGCGAACAATGGCAATTCACAACATAGATCCCATTTCTTTGGCACGAAGACCTCGAAACCATCAGCCTAACATATGGGTCAATCACCTCATCAAATAATCACTGACCAAGAGCAATTGATTTCAACGCACGCAGTCTCAAGTCATAAAGTCCCCTACTCTGCTTCAAAGTCATTACAAAATCAGAATTGACAAATGTTGGAGCATAGAATATCTCTTACATTACACGTGCCATCTTTGCGGGAGCAATCTTCTTCATTAGATGGCCCTTAGGGCCATGATATGCGGGCACTGGATCAGAAGCAGCAGAAGCAGTAAGAATAGGGGCTGAAGAAACTGCAGCTGAAGGCTCTACTAGTGATGTTGTCGGGGCTTCGGACTCAGTGATCAAAGGAGCGAGCATCGAAAGCAGGGGTCCCTCGGACAATGACATAGGCTGAAAAATCAGATATACAACTTGTATTTGAGAAATATCAGGTATTGAACTTGATTGACGAGGGATTTATCAGAATGACTTATCTTTGAATTGAGCCATTGTTACTGCAAAAGGTTAAAGAGGAGCAAGATAATGATTCGGAGCTTCTTAAGCTCAAGGGCGAAGTTCAATGTGGTGGGAGAATAGAACACAATATAAGAGATGATGGGATCCTCAGATTTTGGAATACAGTGAGTATTCTGAATAGTGGAGATGTAAAGAAGCTAATTCTAGATGAGACGCATAGAACAAAGTAATCAGTTCATCCAGGTAGTACTAAGATTTATAGGGGTCTTCGAGATCTTTATTGTGTGAATAATATGAAGAAAGAAATAGTTGATTATGTGGCGAAGTGTTTGACTTGCCAGCAAGTAAAGACAGAACATCAGAAGCTAGCCGGAATGCTACATTCTCTAACGCCACCTGAATGAAAGTGGGATCATATTACCATGGATTTTGTCCTAGGTATGCCAAGGACAATTCGAGGTAATGATGCAATATGGGAAATTGCGGATCGATTAACAAAGTCTGCTCATTTTATTCCGATTCATAAGACTATTCATTGGGAAAACTTGCCAAATTGTATATACAGGAAATTATAAGGCTTCATGGTATCTCGATCAGTATCGTCTCAGATCGTGATCCATGATTCACATCTAGATTTTGAGGTTCTTTACAGAAGGAGTTAGGAACGAAGCTTCGTTTTAGTACGGCTTTTCATCCACAGACTGATAGACAGTCCGGGCGAAAGATTCAAGTGTTGAATGATATGTTACGAGCAAGTGCTATTGACTTTAAAGGTAACTGGGATGATTGCATTTACTCGACAGAGTTTTCATATAATAACAGTTATCATTCTAGCATTGAAAATGGCTCCTTATGAGGCACACTCTATGGACGTAAATATCGTTCTCCTATTAGTTGGGAGGAGGTAGGAGAAAGGAGACTGTATGGTTCCGAGTTGGTTCAAGAAACCAAAGAGAAGATTCAACAGATACATCAAAGATTGCTAACAACTCAGAGCCGTCAAAAAAGTTATGCAGAATAAGAAGAGGCGAGAAGTGAATTTCGTTGTTGGGGATAACATTTTCCTTAAAATCTCTTCGTTGAAGGGTGTTACCCGATTTTCTAAGAAGGGAAAAGTCAGCCCTAGGTATATTGGGCCGTTTGAGATTCTTGCTCGAGTTGGTGATGTGGCTTATCAGCTTGCTTTACCTCCTGAGTTATCAGAAGTTCATAATTCTTTCCATATTTTCATGCTTAGGAAGTATGTGCCTAACGCAAAAACACGTCCTAAAGTATGAACCTTTGGCACTAAAAGAGAATTTAACATTTGTTGAGTGGCCTGTTCGTATCCTTGGAAGGAAAGAAAAGATATTACGAAATCGAGTTATTCCTATGGTTAGGGTATTATGAAAAAGGCAAGCAATCGAGGAGCAAACATGGGAAGTTGAACAAGAAATGAAAGAAAAATACCCCATACCATTTGCGTAGGTAATATTTGTCTACCTTTATTAAGTTCTATATTTATTGTTATCTAAATTTCAAGGTCGAAACTTTAATAAGGAGGGGTGAATATAATGACTTCAAAAAAAAAAGAAAAAGAAAAAAAATGAATTAAAATTTTCTAATTTACATCATGTATAAAGGTGATTGTAAGAGCCCATGTTATGATGACGTAGATTTGAAATGTACACATAGAAGTAATATAAGCATGTCTATGCTTTGACCGTATCAAATTTAAAATGGACAATCATGTATAATTAATGATAGACAAATAAGAATAGTATAATTAATACATAAAGCAAAAGTTGGCAAGGGGCCTCAAGTGGTTTAATGGATAGTATGTGGAAGATCAAGACATTGGTTTTGGGTTCAATTTTTATTGCTTGCATCTTTACCCAACCTTTAACATTAATTTTTTGGGGTTTCTAATACGAAAAGGAAAAAACAATAGTTATATTTGGATTACAAGGTGGGCATATGCATGTAGAGTATCCAGATAACCATCATGCTCATGGATGGCCAAAATGTGCCACATCTCTCTATTCCTTTCCTGAAATAGCTTGTTAAATAATTAAAAATAAAAATAATAATAATGAAAACCCTCATTTGAGAAACGCATAGCGAAGGGAAAGAAGTTGTCAAGGGTGAAGTATGGTGTGCCAATCAAATTGAAGAAGGGCGATCGTTCTTGCCAATTTAATTGTAACTAGTTCTCTAACCTTTGAAATCTTATGCATACAAACTTAATTGTTGTGTCTTCACTCATGATTGATCATGTGTCTATTTTTAAGTTACTCTGGAGAAGGAACTTTCATGCAAAACCAAAAATGGGAGAAAAGCAAAGAAATAAAACGAAGAGGTGATGTGTGAGGATTAGTAGTACTCTCAAGGGGAATTAATTAACTTAATAGTACTGCATGAACCTAATTCCTTGTCTTTGTCCTTTGTGACTCTTACTATTGAGTCCATAAATTAGATGCTTTCTTGTTATACAAGATTTGTATGCTAAATTTTAAGAATTGTGTTTATTGACTACTAACAGGCTTTAAACCTTGAAAGGAGCTGGTTATGGAAAGTTAGCTTAATTCATTCATTTAATTGAAATGTTTCCTTTTTGGTTCTGTATGATGATCACTCTATGGTCCAAAGAATATGACACAATGAGCTAAGTTGCTCTAACATGGAATTTGATTTTAAATTATGCTTGTCGAATTTGTTAGGGTACTTGTAACCCCTATTCAATATTATGATGGATTCCACGCTGAATACCTTATTTGGTATCCAGACTTCGGATATATAAAGCCTGAAAGGACCCGTGTGGATGGATACCAACTCTATAGAGTGTACAAAAAGAAAGAAGGGAATGAATATATATATGTGTGTGTGGTTATAGTGCCGAAGTATCTAATAAGATGACAAAGAAAATAAAAATGATATGAAGTGATGGTTAAAGTCGGTCATATTGTGGTTCATTTCCTATGAATGGGTGCTTTTCGTTTCTTTGTACTCCTATCAGTCTTTGTCAAGTTAAAGGCTATTTACTAATCATTTGGCTTCTTTAGGAATATTGTTTTGTTCCAGGTACTAATCGTTAAGTCGAGAAAGGATTGATATGAATGATCGATGGGTTAAAGGTGCCGAGGTGGGTGTCTGTACATAAATAACGCTTTGGTTTTATATTCTCTTTTACTTGTGCAAGCATCTCCATAAGGTCGCAGTTGATGTTGCTTGTGCAAAAGCTAGTATGCTCATTACTGACGAAAAGGAGAATCCGGCATGCTGGAATGTCCATCCATGTACTCTGTAAAATTATGCTGACATGATGTAACTTTTTGTATAGAACTGATTGCTTCAGTTTTGTTTTTGAATGGCTAATTTGTATAGAGGTAGACTTGTATTCTAGGTTCTTTTGTGCTTTGGTTGTACACCCAAGGATTTTGAGTTGACCCTAGTGGTTTGTACTTGTAAAAACTTTTTCTTATTAATTCAATGGTTGAGACATATGTGAATGGAATGATATATTAACAAGAGGATGCAAAAGACACTTTATCACTTTTGTGGATGATTCTAGTAGATACTTATATGTGTACTTACTAAGAACAAAAGATGAGGCCTTGTCCATATTTAAGAAGTATAAATCAAAAGTAAAGAATCAACTTGAAAGGAAGATTAAGATTCTAAGATCCGATAGAGGAGGAGAATACTTCTTTAATGAGTTTTATGAATTTTGCGAAGAACATGCAATCATACATCAAAGGACAGCCCCTTATATACCTCAATAAATTGTTTGGCTGAAAGAAAGAATAGGACATTGGTTGAAATGATTAATTGCATGTTGAATAATGCTAAGTTGCCACATAATCTTTGGGGAGAAGCACTCTATACCGCGCGCCATATTCATAACAGAGTTCCCTCAAATCTAAGAAAAGTTCATATGAATTATGGCTTGATAGAAAGCCTAACTTGGATTATTTTAAAGTGTGGGGGTGCTTAGCATATTATAGAGTTTCGGAACCTAAATGGACCAAACTTGGGCATAGAACCATAAGAAGGGTTTTTGTTGGCTATGCGGAACATAGTAAAGCATATAGACTCCTTGACTTAGAGTCTAATGTTATTGTGAAGTCTAGAGATGTTGAGTTCTTTTGAAAATAATTTTTCTAATTATTTTGTGGTTCTTGATGAGAATCTTGATGATGAACCAGGTGAAACCACAGGAATAGAACCTAAACGGAAAGAGTCTAGTGTTTTTGGGGAGTTGGTGGAATCTAAAAGAAGCACTAGAGTTAGGAAAGAGAAAAATCTTGATTCTAACTTTATTTCATCTCAAGACATTGTATTCTTGGTAGAAGAAAATAGAAATCATTACATCTATAATACCATACCTTATATATACTCTATAGAAGATGATCCTTAAACCTATATGGAGGCAACGAATTCTAGAGACTCTACATTTTGGAAAGAAGCCATAAATGATGAGATGGAATCAATAATGGGAAACAAAACTTGGGTATTGGTTGACTTGCCCCGAGGTTCTAAACCTCTTGGGTGTAAGTGGGTATTTAAAAGAAAATATGCACCAGATGGGTCAGTCCAAGCCTTTAAGGCTAGACTCTAGCAAAGGAATTCAGACAAAAAGAAGGCATTGATTATTTCGATACCTATGTACCGGTTGCTTGCATTACTTCTAATAGAATCCTTATTGCTTTATCTTCTTTAAATAATCTTCATGTCCATCAAATGGATGTAAAGATCGTAATCTTAAATGGGGACCTAAATGAGAAAGTATACATGGAACAATCCGAAGGGTTTGTTGTTTCGGGTAATGGAAAAAAAAGGGTTCATGAGAAGTATATATATGGAACAACACGAAGTGTTCGTTAAATAATCTTCTATTAGGATCCTTATTGCTTTATCTTCTTTAAATAATCTTCATGTCCAGCATTTGGATGTGAAGATCGTATTCTTAAATGGAGACCTAAATGAGGAAGTATATATGGAACAACCCGAAGGGTTCGTTGTTCCGGATAATGAGAAGAAAGTGTGCAAATTGGTTAAATCCCTTTTTCGTTTTAAACAAGCATCTAAAAATGGCATGAGAAATTTGACTCCACTATACTATCTTATGGATTTAAACATAATGGTGCCGATAGATGCATTTATTCTTTGTTTATCAAAATTTTTTTGTGATTGTGTGTCTATATGTTGATGATATGTTGATCATTGGCACTAACATGGATGGAGTTAATGAGACCAAAGGGTATCTATCCTCGGTGTTTAAGATGAAAGACCTTGGTGAAGTAGATACAATATTGGGTATCAAGATTAAGCATCATACTGGGGGCTTTGCGATGAGCCAATCCCATTATATTGAGAAGATGCTAAACAAGTTCAAACATCTTGGCTTGAAAGAGCAAATGATGCCTTTTGAGGTGAATGCCCAGTTTGAAAGCAATTTCGGTAGAGCAGTGGCTCAACTTGAATACTCTGGTGTAGTTGATAGTCTGATGTACTCCATACATTGCACTAGGCCGGATATTGCATACTCGGTATATAGACTGAGTAGATACACAAGCAATCCAAGTGTTGAGCATTGGAAAGTTATTGGTAGAACCTTTGGATATCTCAAGCAAACAAAGAACTTGGGATTGTTCTATCATAGAGATCCTGCCGTGTTAGAGGGATACACGGATGCTAGTTGGATAACTAGTATTATAGACAACAAATCCACAAGTCGGTGGACATTCACCCTAGCGGGGGGTACCTTTTCTTGGAGTAGCAAGAAATAAACATGTATATCCCATTCTACAATGGAGTCAGAGTTTATAGCTCATGCTTCATGTGGAAAGGAGGACGAATGGATTAGAAACATGTTACTTGGCATCAAGTTATGGCCTAATCTTATGCCTGCTATTTCACTATATTGTGATAGTGAAGCAACATTGTGTAAGGCTTATAGCGCTACCTATAATGATAAATCTAGACACATAAGCCTTAGGCAAGATTATGTGAGATAATTGATATAAGATGGTATCGTTATTATTTTCTATGTCAAGTCTAAACATAACTTAACTGATCCTCTTACTAAGCCTCTTAGAAGAGACATATTGCTTAGTACAACAAGAGGAATGGGGCTTAAACCATTCTAAATCAATAACGATGGTAACCCAACTCATGATTAGGGAAACCCCTATAAGTGAGTTACACGGGTAATAACAAGTCGTTATGATTTATTATTGTGTTGTCGCAAGCCTTGTCCCAAGGGAGAATTGATAACACGAATGCGTTGCGTTCTTTAGGATGAGTTTTTGACTCTTAATGAAGACTAAATGTATTTGAGTAAGGAAGATACAAGCTTTCATCGATATGGATTAGAAGTGGAGCCGCTTCTTTTGGAATGTTATGGTTACACCCTAGATGCCCATGAATCCGAGATTTGCATATGGCCAATAAAAGTGATAAGTGAGCGAATTCTCACCATTGTAGGAGAATCGTGTGTGTGTGTAGTGACTCCGGTCATATCACATGGATTGTTGGTTTAATCTGCGGACACCAATTAATTCCATGTGACTTTGAGTTACTTATACCAAGGAAAGGTATAAATCCAACGACACCTATCCTTATGCATACAAGACTCGGAAGATTTCCGGTTTTGGATTTCCAAACAAGTGGGGGATTGTTGGAATTGCTCCCTAAATGTTGCTAGGGATGTATGAGAATGATTAAGTTTATGGAGAAACTTAACTATATGTGTTGAAGCAAAAGCGAGTAATATAATTGTTTGGAAATTAAAACCACATTGGAATTCTTTTAGAGAATTAGTGTCCTTATAGGTAGGACCATCCCTTACTTATTCAGTTGGATGAAACTTGAGTGGGTTAGTGGGTCTAAAAATAAACACATGTCCTCGTCGTGCCAGGCCTAGGCCTGGGCTTACGCTTGGGTAAATGGTACGAAGCACCAAATATCGTTACACGCCCTTATCTTTTTACACAAACTTTGTTTGATGTATGTGTTTTTAGTATTCTAGAAAAAGAATTTTCTGTTTTCAGAATTTGCTCTCGAAGTATGGCCTGAGAAGCCCGTGTCTACCTAACACAGTCGTGTGAGCTTTTGGCCCAAAATGTTGTTACTCTCGAAACACGGAGGTCGTGTCAGAGGTGACACGGCCTTGCGAGGTCTTGGCACGATTTCACAACAATCTCGAAGAACGGCTCGGCTAGGTCGTGTCCAAGGTGACACGGTTGTGCCTCGTTCTGGGTAACTGCCCTGGTTCGTGCTCTTTCATCCAACAAACACATTCTTATGCGTTTAAACACATTTCTTGGATGATTTTCAATCATCCAACATCTATATATTCATCTTCAGTCCGTCACAAACACAATTATCATTCATTCAAACACAAATCCAAAGAAAAACCAGATTTCTTCATTACAACAAAGAAGAATCCAAGGAATTTGTTGAGTTCGCTTCTCTTCGAGTACGTCGAGGCTTAGTCGTATCCTGGATGGACGCTTGTCTGCGACCCTAAGACAGTACAAAAAACTGCATCAGTTTACTACGGAATTAATCTGTCGCAAAAAGGAAAAATTCCGTCGCAAAGATTAATTGCGACAGAATTTGCGACGGCATAATCCGTCGCCACCAATGGCGTCACAATATAGTTATATTTACGACGGGTTGACTTTTTCTATCGTAAAGTATATTTTTTAAAATTAATTTAATCTGCGACGGAATCCGTCGCAGATAATCATTAAATTAATTTCTTAATATAATTAAATAAAAGCATTTTTGTGACGGTTTCTGTCGCATATTTCATTAAAACTTGTCACGGAATCTGTCGCATAACTAAGTGTTATTTAGAATAAGTTTCATTATTTTTGTGACGGATTGCGTCGCATATATAATGAAATATGGGACGAAATCCGTCGCAGAAATAAGTATCATGAAATAACTTAATTATATTTTACGACAGAATCCGTCGCAGAATGTAATTTTTTTTAAAAAAATAAATAATAATTATAAAAACTCACTAAAATACATGTTTAAAGATTACAATGTCACGAATAAAATCTCCAAAAATTTGCGACCAGAATCATATATAACAGAAAATTACATTCCAATATTACATTATATTTTTACATTACAAAGCTACATATGTCAATGTCCGGCTAACCCGGGATGTCGCTGCTCCGGAGGACAGAAATCATCATCTGAACCCGGAGGGAATATAGGCGTATCAGCGCCAACCTCTGCCTGGCAAGTGGAATTGGGGTCAGTGCCCATCTGGCTCTTTTAAAAAAGCAATCTGAGCCTGCATCCGTTCCATTGCCTGGTGCTGGGTGAGAACCTGCTGCTGCAACGTTTGATGCTCCTCCAAAGATACTCCTGAGCCACGACCAGACTGTGACTGTGACCTGGAGATTGTAGACAGCTGGCTCATCGGGTAGAACTGAGTGGTAGCCGACCCAATACCTTAGACCCTTCCCTTCTGTGACCTTGCCACCTCGATGTATGTTTGGGAAGCGGCTGCTGCTCGGAGGCCTCTGGATCCATAGACGAATCGGCCTGCGACTCTGGATGTTGAGCGAATCGCTTCAAAAATGAATCCTACGAATTTCATGTAAACGATTTAGAAAAGAAATAAATGAACATAATTAAAAGGTAACAATTAGTGAAATAAATGGCCTCGAAGTTCTTACCCGAAAAAAGGTAGCCGTCTCATCGGCCATGGGAATGTCAGCTAGTGACTTCCCCGTTAGTATAGCCTCCACAACGTTCGGAGTAACCGACTTCTTATGGGTCTCCACAAAGAGCTCAAACTCCTTCGCCTTTCTCTTTAAACCAATCTGCTGAAAAATATTTCAAATAATAAATAGGATAATATTTGATGAAACACACGATGTCAAATAATTTAACTTAAATAATCATACTTATCATTCTCTCTACGATGTCGAGGGTGGACACACAACCCTAGGAGTGTGTAGCATGTCCCTGAGATTAGTTTCTCGCGTTAATTCTCGATCTCTCCAAGATCTCAGGGGACATGCCATATCGATCCATGAGGCGTTGACCAACCTCGACACTAATCCAAGGGACTGGACATGCCTTTATGTCGTCGCAGCCCTAAAGAATCATTCACGCTCTGTACACGGAGTCCCGCATATGCGCATCCAACTTGGCCTCCCAAGCTGCACGTACTTGGGAGTTCAAGGAGGAATCCCAAGAAAACAAAGTCTACAAAAAAAAAAAAAACACAAAAACAAAAAAATAGCTTATGAACTATATATATTACAAGAACTAAAAACCTAAACCTTAAATTATCAGAAGAATTAAACTTAAACACATACCCAGAAATATCCGAACATACGATCCCGAATAACCGTGGGGACCTCTCCAAAGTTCATCCATGGTTCCTCATAGAAAGTCTGGAATGAAGCAACTGTCCCTCTGGCTACATCACCATAATGAAACCTACAAATTATTTTGTTGTGCGCTTTGATATTAGAAAACATTGGACAATATGAAAGGAAGTCATGAAGATTGAAACATCAAAAAATTTATACC